>OY776111.1:432983864-433277364 GCA_963675035.1 Allygus modestus | reverse complement strand
AAGCCCGGGACCACCATAGAAGTTCCTAACGTGACCCCCTGAACACGTTTTGGGGGGTCGTTCAAAATTGTATATATATATATGTATATATATATAGGTATAATTGCGGGCCGATTTTTGATATTTGTATTGAAACTACCTACTCGTGCTGATATTTGTTTAGATGTTGATATATCAACAAAACAGCCCTAGGTATCATCTTAACAGTTGCATACTCCCTTGGAAATCTACATAAACTACAGTGTTAGGGTTGATACATAACCAACAACTAATATGGCGTTTTTATTGATTAAATACGGTACATCATATTAGAGATGGGAAATACCGTTACTTTGCAATAATATTCAGGAACGTTCCTTAGCTTTGTGGTAATACACTCGTTACACCCGTGATAACTTTATTTAAATATTTCTCGCCGTAATAGTAAGCCAGACAGACTAGTACTATTATTCCGTGATGATCGCTGTTAATAGGAAGACACCAAGACACTCATCTCAACTTCTCAGCTGGATAGTTATTTCACTGGCTCGTTCAAACAGTTCAGAAGACGTTAAACAAATAATAGGGTATTTTCAGTAACCTATTACCAAGGTAATAGGTGACACTTCAGTAATAGTGTTATTTATCCTATTATGTTAAATAACGCCCACCTCTACATCATATTTTGCAATTAAAACACAGTAAGAGTATAGAAGGGCCGATTTTTAATTATTCATATTCATATATATGAATTTGTTTTTGTACTACTGTCAATTCTCCCAGAACATATCTCAAAAAATCTGTGTGCCTTTTACGAAGTGACTGCGTACACGTCCAATATAAGGGCAAATTCACTTCGCTACCGCTTAGGTTATGTTGGGTTAGGTTACGTTACGTTATGTTTCGTTAGGTTGGGATAGGTTAGATTACGTTAGGTTAGGTTAGGAGGTTTTCTGGCTCTCAATTTGTTTTAAAAATCACAGGAAAAGTAACGTACGGTGCATAATTTGGAACGGACGTGAACAGTAGCGGCTCACGTCGGACGTGTACGTAGCCACTGCCTTACTTTTACCTGCCTCCCTGCCTGTGCCGTAGTGATTAACTTCGGAGAAAACTCGGTAAAAACCGATTTGAGAATGATAATTAATTACTGTAATTGTGAATGTGAGGATGTCGAGATGGATGCCGTTGCCGATTGAATGTGTTGTAATAAACTGTTCAATATTACGGTAAGTAGCAAATAACACTTATTAAACGTTCTAACTAATAACAATAGCCTTAGAGATGTCTTTAGGCTTATCGTTAGGAGGCTTGGATCTTTTAACTAACTTACCTGTTAATTTTTAGCCAAACAAAAGTTTGAAGCCTTGCTAGTTCAACATGATACCTATTGATGTGTTAAGGTCTACAAACGTCAAACTAGACGTATATTGTTGAATATCTCATTTAACACAAGAGCAAGTAAGCTTGCCATTTAATAAGTCAAGTAGATAGCAATGTCCAAGTCTTAACCTTAGCGGCAGAAGTAAATATAACCTCTGAGAGCACATATTCATTTCAGTTTTCATTCGTTGTAAAAGCATTTCTGGATTTTAAAGTTCCTTCTGAACTTCCGAAGGTTTAATTAATGTTTCCTTCCTTATTCAGAGCCCTTGGGCCATAAAACAAAGTCTCAAATGTTTCAAGATTTGGCTATCAAGGCATCTTTGCCGGCAAACAACTTTGGTTTATGACCCCGCAGCTAATTTCTTGTGTTATATTACTGTTGTATACATTCCAAATTACATTTCCCTACCACTAGGAGACCTACCGCTTCTTAGGAGGCCGCTAAACATTTAATTAAGTTTTCTGCAATACTCTGAAAGTTATCATTCATTCAGTGTTCTCAATTATGTTTTGTACGGTTTTGTAGGCTAAGTTCAAGTAATAGGGTGGGTTTCAAGCTGGGGTTTTGGTAAATTATGTTTCCTGTCAATGTCCCTCAACTATGGGTAAACTGCCTTACCCCACTTTTAACTTTGATTTTCTTGGCGTAGAACATGTTTTAGGATAGTTTACTTTCTTGCATAGGGGATTCTTGGGCTGAGTCCCAAAGGAGATGATTTAAATGAACTGTGGCTTATTATTTAGTTGCAGGGGCCTAAGCTCCTGTTTTTCAGAAAGTTTGGACCAATTCTGTCAATAAACTGAGCCCACAGATCATTTTTCACAAAACTTTGGCCAATTTTGGTTTCCGGTTTAGGTGTAGTTGGCCTGCATTTTGGTGAATAATTTTCCTTACGCATATTAAAATTTAAATGTTCTGGTATCTACATTTAGCTCAGATGTGCCCCCTTGTTTTAAAATGCTTCTTATTAATTTTGGATAAAAAATGTTGTAGTAAATGTTGTGAATAACTGAAAGATTCATCCAGCAATACATCTTAATTATTTTATAATTTGTTGTTTAGATGTTTTCCTACCAGGCTGTTTATTTTATCTAGTCTACTTAATTAGTTCACAACCATTTTCATTAAGCTTCAGTCTTAAAAATATAAATATAAATTTTTTCCTGTTATAAATATTTTTTATTATTTTCAGTATTTTAAATTTATGTTAAGCACTGGGCAAATTAACTCTGGATGGGTATATCAGCAAATTAAAGTGAACTTTGGCATAATTAACCCTTTGCGGTCGAATGGCGAGTATAGGTCGCCGCGCGCCATTTTCCCGAACGCTCGAATGGCGACCTATACTCGCCGTGACGTTTAGCCCGTATGAAGTGCGCTAAAACTAAATATAATGTAATGATTTTATGTCTATTTGCTTCTTATATATTCCTTATTACTTGTAACGTTTATTTTATCTACTCCATGGATTATTTTGTTCTGAAATAAATGTTATTACTCCATGAACTATACTGTCTTGTGTCATCTGCAAGGTCTGATTGTTTAGGTTATGTTTACTCTTTTGTTTAGTTATAATTATGACTAATAAAATTAGTGATGACGATATTTTTGAATGTTTTTTGTGTGTGTCATTTTACTTACAAATAAATATAAATGGGTTTTTACTCTCGTAATCTGTCACATATAGTACATATGTACTAAAAATATATGGAAGAAAAAATAAAACAGGTATACATTTTTATTTTTATTTCATCAATATACAGTATGTAATCAAAGTGCCTTAAAAATAAACCCTCATAAATGCATTTTAAAATTAATTTGGGTAATTAAATGTAACAATAGTAAAATCTATACAAAATAACCAAAATTAATTTCGTCTCAGGGGGTCTGGGTGATTTAATTTAATCGACCTCAAAGGGTTAAAGCTTTTCCAAAACAACACATGAACTTAGAGCTTTTGAGCTACTGAGAATAAATCAATGTACATAGAAATTAGGAATTGGTGTTACATTACAGGGTCCATGAATGTGACGCCTTCTTCGTCTTCCGCCTACCCATGCAATCCAGGCCGGCCCTCTACACCGTGCCGCGGCGGACTACAACTCCTGTTGATGATGAACTGTGATTAGCGTAAGTGTTGTGATTCAGCTGCCCGATATTTGTTGTCCATAGACGGTTTAGAGTTTATTTTTGTTATTTATTTTTAAGTTTAAAGATGGACTAAACGATTACTTTCCAGTACCGATTATACCCGATACTAGTACAGACTAGTACCGAGTAGCGACTACTTTGTATTGCTTTCAGCCAGAAATAGGCTATGGGTTCACAGTGTTGCCCTGTGTTTAAAGCAAAGGATTATGCACCTTCTGTGCTTTGGGTTCATGATTGATCACCTTTTCAGTGTTTCAACTCAGTTGGACTCCGAGCGTTTTCTCTGTTTTCAATGGCCTACGGCCGGTTTGGTCAGACCAAATATTTTGTCATTGTTTTGTAGTAACGATTACTGTGTTTAGTTTAAGACCACTCCCGAGGTCCTAGTATAGAAATTACCCAAGATATGAGACTTTGAAAACTGCTGTTTGAGGAGTCTATACAAAATGAATTTTGTCCACTGTTTTTGTAATATTAGGCCTAAGGCCTCCAAATAACTTTATTTTGTGTTGGCCTACACCTTGGCGAGGTCAATCATTCATTTTGGTTCAGTGTAAATGTGTTTTTGTGACTTGTTAAGTTAGGCCATTATGACTCAATTGATTATGTTGAATAAGTGGGCTTCTGGGACTTTCCCAGTGCCAAGTTTGGTCACTTTTAGTTGTAATTAATGCTCATACATGTTCCCTGCAAGTTTCATTTAATTTACTTTATAGATAAGAAAATAATGAGGCATTTTAAGTTTTGCTATTTCTGTAATTTAAGTTACCCCAGGGAACTTAAAGTCCAATTGGCCTCAGGCCAATTTTTAAGTGCTGGGTTGGGATTGGATAGCTGGGGGCACCTTTCCCCCAGCTGTTAAGACCTTTCCCAGCAAATTCGGTCAAGAAATGTTTGAGTTTTTTACAAAAATGCATGTGAATGCACCGCCAAGCTAAAATGTTAAAAATCCTTTAAATACGCTTTTTTGTGTGTTTAAATATGTTTTCTGTAATTGTCTCATTGTTTTATTTTAAGTCTGGCCACTCTGGACCAGATAAGTCTGGATTTTTGTCTTATTTTTAATTTTTAATGAAATTGTCACCTGACCTGCGCGATTGCGAGAAGTTAAAACAATCTAAATGTTCCTTCTCGAGAGGTTCCGCTTATCGATTGTTTCGATTGCTTAGCGAGAGGTTTGTATAATCGAGATGTTTACTCTCGATTGTTGCATTCGTTAAGCAAAATCGTCTGCTGCCGGCGCGCGGCGAGAGGATAAACCCGTTATAGATGTGGATCGCATTTTTATCAGGCACTAAAATCATTTTTTGCAAATAAGCCACCCGTAATTAGTTGTTTTTAGATATACCTTTATTATTTCACCCCACGTCAATATAAACGTCTATTCACTAAATATTTTCAGGCCTCACAAATGTACATAAAAATACAAATGAAATGGATTAACAGGGTGTCCGGCGACCGGGAAAACTGGTAGCAGTAGCAATACATTGTTGGATCCTAGCCGGCGTGGCGCGGTCTATTCACTAAATATTTTCAGGCCTCACAAATGTACATAAAAATACAAATGAAATGGATTAACAGGGTGTCCGGCGACCGGGAAAACCGGTAGCAGTAGCAATACATTGTTGGATCCTAGCCGGCGTGGCGCGGCGCAGCGTGACGTGTAAACACGTCTGTCCCTTGCTGTTTCCCCCTCCCGTTTTCACAACTGTTGTTGTTGTTGTTTCGTGAGGTTCCAGTGAGCGGGAAAGTCCCTGGCCCACTATGGCTGCTTTAGGGCGCTTGGGCCCTCTTCAGCCGCTAATGCTAACTTCCTAATCTTACGTCGATTTTTGTTTCAAGGATGTCATAAATGAAAAAGACATAAATATAAAAAAATATTACTATTCACCATTAAAAAGAGCTCAAAAAACTAAATAATTTAGTATTTTGAATTACTATTCTACGATTGCTGGTTTCGGAGAAAATTGAAATTTTCATTTAGCGGTAAACGCAGTACTTTGTCCAATGTTATTCTTATGGGGAATACAAAAATTACTATTTCTCTCTTATTTACTGATCAATTTCATTCAAACTTGATATGCTTGTCAATTTAGCATTGACAACAGAGGTAATTCGATATATTTTGCCCCTTAATAACCCTGGGGGGGGGGCAATAGGGGGCATTTCCCCTCTTAAAACCACGAGTGTAGCAATGGATTCTGTAGTGCCTCCAAGCAGGGATTTGGGTGGATGTTTTTTAAAACAACTTGTTTACAAGATTTTCTGTACATTCGACCGTGCTTTGTATTCTATATTTAGTAAATAAAAAGTAATTTATTCATTAAAGTTGGGCTAAAAGGGAGAAAGTATGTGTCAGTTTCCTGATACCGTTTATTAATTTTGTTCTCATATTTGTTTTTATGTATCATATTATTAAACTCTATATAGGAGAAAATTACCAAAAAAGTTCTTAATGTTGTAAAATATAGGCTCTTTATACTGGCTTTATTGGGAGTTCAATTTCAATGGGCAATGTTTTCCTTATCTATAATATTATAAAGAAGAGGTGGTTTCTGTCTGTCTGTCTGTCTGTCTGTCTGTCTGTCTGATGTTCCGGGTGAACGCAAAAACTACTGAACCGACTGGGCTGAAACTTTACATATAGGTAGATCTTGAACCCATGCAACACATAGGCCTATTCACTTCCTTAAAATCCCCTCGGGCTACGCCTGGTGAACGTCCTAAGTTTCAATGTTTACATTTCAAAAGAAAGTAAACATTCAGAAACTGTAATGCGAACAGCTGTGGACATTTCGATTTGACAGCTTAAAGAGCAGAAGCAAGAACAGCTGTTTCAAGCTAACTAAAATGGAAATTGCATTGACTAAAGAACGGGTAGAGAACCCCCTGTGCGAAGAACGGGTACGTCAGCTAGTATCCTATATCGTGTGTAAACAAATTAATTTAATTATTATTAAGTTTAAATTAATTAGTGATTCGATCAAATATTTGTTTTTATTTTATTTTAATCGTGTGTTATAATTTTGGCAACGTCTTATATTTTATTTCTACATAATAATTCTAAAAACATCTTTCATTTACAATTTTATAAGTAATAACAAATGTTGAAATGAGAGTACAGTAGAAATCCAATTATCCGAACCCCAATTAACCGAATATCCAATTATCCGAATCGATTTTGAGTGAAATAATAGAAATATTAAAATCAAGAAAGCAACAGCGGAAGCGCGTGTAGCGATAATGCGCCGTGAGCGCTAAAATAAAAGCCTGCGCTGTTACCTTCCGGACGATATTTTCGCAGGGAACAATGAGTCATACCCCCTTCCCGCCCTGCTCATCGTCAGTCGCTACTGTTCTTTCACCGAGATTATCGTTCGAAATGAGTACAAAACGTAAACGTGTTGTCCTTTCGCTAAGTGATAAACTCACTTTGCTCGAGATGTTCAAGTGAAATAACCAACATTGAACAGTGAAATACGTACAGTATGTAGGCCTATTGAAAAGAGCAACTGTATATACTGTATTCAATTTAACTCCTGTAATTTAATTTTTATGACGTATATTCTTGATACAGTTCGCTCACTTTCTGTTCACTACATTTATAATAACGTTGTCGATAAAATTCAGATTTTTTATGTATGGTGATGTTTTTTGCTTAATTCCCGAGGTATACCTGATTATCCGAATTTCTGCATATCCGAATTGGCCCGATCCCCAATTAATTCGGATAATTGGAGTTCTACTGTATATAGTATAAAAAGTGGGAAAGTAGCAGAATTATACTGCTGCCTAAAACGTTCACAAATTCTGTGAGCATTAAAAGTATAATTATGCTTGCCTATATTTAATAATGATTAACATTTGTTTCTACTCTCTATTATTAATTTACGTATTAGATTTTATTTATTTTATTTTTTAATTTTCACGTATCTATGCATGATACGTGAAAATGCACGTGCATGATGCAGTGATTTTCATCGTAATCAATGCATTGTTTTATTTAATAACTCCCAAATGTAGCAATTTGTTAAAACATCTCGGTACAGATGTCGATTGCTCAAATATAACAGAATATAGAATGCAAAAATCTCTTTAAAAATAATTATATTGATCGGCGACATATTTAGTTAACAAAACATCACGCTAACAATTTCGATTGCCCAGTACGAGAATAGCTGCCTCGTCTAAACGAAACATTCCGCTAAAAAACATCTCGGTAAGTTCCTCTCGTTGCCGCGTCTAAACGAAATATTTCGCTAACAACATCTCGGTAAGAACATCTCGGCACGGAGCTCTCGTTGTCACGTCTAAACGAAACGTCTCTACTATTTAGCTCTAAAGATTCATCAACAGAGTAAAATGGGGTTGAAAGTAGCCATTCAAATAGTATTTTCTTAAATGAATTAAATGGAATGTCAAGAGCAGATTGTGGTAATTTGTTATACAGTTTAATTCCTATAATGACATGGCTAGACTGAGTTTTGGACATTCTTCGATAAGGTACATCAATTTTTGACTGATTTTGTTTGTAGTAGGAGTGAGTATTATTTCTTGAATTAAAACTACTCAGATTTTTAAAGATTTATAAAATTAAATCAAAAATGTATAAGTTGTAGACAGACAGAATCTTCAGATCTTTAAATAGAGATTTCCAGTGAGCTTTCCATGATGAGTTTGTGAGTATTCTAACAACTTTTTTCTGAATCAAAAGGATATTGTGCGTTTTAGATGAATTTCCACAAAAAATAAGCCCGTATCTGATAATTGATTGAAAAAATGCGTAGTATGAAGTGATGACATATTTTAATGGAACCACATTTAATAATCTCTTCAACAAAAAAGAAACCCGGGAGATTCTTCTTGTTACGAGATAAACGTGAGGGCCCCAGTTTAGAGTCAAATCAAGAGTTATCCCCAAGTACTTCACAATTACTGTTTTTTGATGAATACCAGGAGGCAGTTTTTTAACCCTTTGCGATCGGAATGCATATTTTCCGCTATTCCTCAGCGGTCGCGCGGCCAGCTTTACTGGCCGCCGCCATTAGCGCGCGGAAGTCGGATTTTTTTCCACAGCAGTTGTCCTTTGCGATCGGACGGCCAGCGGTGCTGGCCAACATGAAATCCAACGAACGCTCGGGCGTCCAGCAGGACTGGCCGACAACAATGATTTCGTTTGTAATATTCCAACTGTGGTATAATGCCTGTAGAGTGCTGCAACCTAGTGAGGAATTGTTAAACTAAACGATCAGCAGGCTTGCAACATTATATCGTCAGAATTGTGGTGTAAACAACTAAAATAAACACCTGTTTTTCTGGCCCAAGTGCTGTCATAATCATCATTGTTTTGGTTCAGTTTTATTTGATTTTAACTGTGTTTTGGTGATTTTCTCGAGAGAGTTGTGTTTATTTGTATTTTTAATTAAGTTTCAAGTTTTAATGTACATGATTATAAGAACACTTGTACGTTTACGTATAGGCCTACACTTATATTATAATTAGGCCTAAAATAAAATTGTTTTATCCCGTATAAACATTTATTAGTAAGAATGGGGTTATGTTTTTTCCCCCCCGTATATTTAACTAAGTAATAATGAACAATCGTTAAAGATAAGACGAATTGAGAGACGTTTTATTAAAATTTAAATCCCCTATGCTAACATTGAAGGTTTTCAGTGAAAATAATTCCGTGCTGCGGGGAGCGAGCCGCCATGATAAATGCCGAGGTGACGCGTAGTGGGACGTGGCCAGTACAGCTGGCCGCCCGACCGTCGGAACCAAGTTAGTACGGAAAGAATTCCGACTGGCTGCCGACTGCGTTGTGGCCACTCCTGCTGGCCTTCCGATCGCAAAGGGTTAAAAGTAAAAATGACTGGTTGTGTTTTTGTATCGTTTAAAAATAAATTATTTGCATGGAACCAATTGGCTGCTTCTTCCAGAGTGAATTCAGCTACCTTTTTGAGCTCAAAAACATCTGAATTCCAAGAAAACTGTCATCTGCGTACATATATGTAAAGGCATTTAGGTTTGCAGGTAAATCGTTAATAGAAATAAGAAAAAGTAAGGGACCAAGAATCGACCCCTGAGGGATGCCACACGTAATCTCTGTACAGTAGAAATCCAATTATCCGAACCCCAATTATCCGAATATCCAATTATCCGAATCGATTTTGAGTGAAATAATAGAAATATAAAAATCAAGAAAATAACAGCGGGAGCGCGTGTAGCGATAATGCGCCGTGAGCGCTAAAATAAAAGCCTGCGCTGTTACCTTCCGGACGATATTTTCGCAGGGAACAATGAGTCATACCCCCTTCCCGCCCTGCTCATCATCAGTCGCTACTGTTCTTTCACCAAGATTATCGTTCAAAATGAGTACAAAACGTAAACGTGTTGTCCGTTCGCTAAGTGATAAACTCACTTTGCTCGAGATGTTCAAGTGAAATAACCAACATTGAACAGTGAAATACGTACAGTATGTAGGCCTATTGAAAAGAGCAACTGTATATACTGTATTCAATTTAACTCGTGTAATTTAATTTTTATGACGTATATTCTTGATACAGTTTGCTCACTTTCTGTTCACTACATTTATAATAACTTTGTCGATAAAATTCTGATTTTTTATGTATGGTGATGTTTTTTGCTTAATTCCCGAGGTATACCTGATTATCCGAATTTCTGCATATCCGAATTGGCCCGATCCCTAATTAATTTGGATAATTGGAGTTCTACTGTAGTTCTGGACCAATCACCATTAACATAAACAGACTGACTTCGGTTTTGAAGATAGCTCACAAACAAATTCAGCTCACTCCCGCCAATACCGTAAAACTTTAATTTTTCAAGAAGAATTCTATGAGATACACATTCAGATGCCTTGCTTAGGTCACAAAATGTGGCCCAAGCAAAGGAGTTATTTTCAAAACTGGATAAAATTTGATTTACTATTGTATCAACTGCATCTATTGTAGATTTGCCTTTGCGGAACCCAAATTGGAAGTTACTAAACAATTTATTTTTTTCAAAATACTCATATACTTGGTGGAAGATGATGTATTCAAAAATCTTTGCAAGAACAGGGATTAACGAGATTGGGCGATAACTACTAGGATCCGAGCTATCCCCACTCTTATAAACAGGAATGACTTTACTCAGTTTTAGTTCATCAGGAAAGTAGCCCTGCTGCAAACACATTGAAAAACAAAAAGTTAGAGGTTCTAAATAAGCAAAAATAGTTGTCTTTGCAAAGCTATTTGACATGTCATATATATCAAAACTTTTGGAATTTTTCATGTTTTTATAATTGAAACACTTCCTCTGAAGAAATATTTCTCCACACAAAATTCATACATGTTTTGTTTTGATTTTGAATTAACTGAGCTGAATTATTTGAAGGTTTTGGTATACTGGAAAAAGTTTGTTTGATGGAATCCATGAAATAGTTATTTAAACATTGCAGTGAAATAGGACAGGAATTATTTTTTGATTCAATCTGACTTGAGTTTTTAATAAGATTCCATGCTGCCACACATTTATTGGAGGATTGTTCAATTTTTAGTGCATTGTGATTAAGTTTAGCATTTTTTAATTCTTTTTACTTTCTCCCCTTATACATAGTACATGGAGAAAGTATTGTTTTCATAAAAATTTTCGAATTTGAGTTGTTAGTGGAAATATTCGTTTTGGTGCTCCCTGAACCCAAAAAAGTGGTTTTTACGAGATGTCTGTCTGTGTGTGTGTGTGTGTGTGTGTGTGTGTGTGTGTGTGTGTGTGTGTGTGTGTGTGTGTGTGTGTCCGTGTGTGTGTGTGTGTGTCTGTGTGGATGTGTACAGAGCTAGAGCCCTAACCAATGGGCCGATTTTGATGAAATTTGGTATGTAGGTACTAATCCACGATATCTCCAGGCGTTTTTTTTTCATTTTTTTTGAATTTTTGATTTTTAAGGGTAATTATCCCCCAAAAACCACCAAAAAACATGAAAAATCAAAATTTCTCAAAAACGGCTCTAACGATTTTGGTTAAACTTTAGTCGTTTGTAGAACTTATGTTTTCAAACAAAATGACACCAACCGCATTCCTGTAAAAATTCAGGTTCAGAAATTACAGGACTTAAAACATCAAAAATTCAGTTTTTTGGATTTTTCATAAAAAGAAATAAATATAAATAAATATTACTATTCACCATTAAAAAGAGCTCAAAAAACTTAATAATTTAGTATTTTGAATTACTATTCTACGATTGCTGGTTTCGGAGAAAATTGAAATTTTCATTTTGCGGTAAACGCAGTACGTTGTCCAATGTTATTCTTATGGGGAATACAAAAATTATTATTTCTCCCTTATTTACTGATAAATTTAATTCAAACTTGATATGCTTGTCAAGTTAGCATTGACCAACAGAGGAAATTCGAAATATGGTGCCCCTTAATAACCCTGGGGGGGAATAGGGGGCATTTCCCCCCTTAAAACCACGAGTGTAGCAATGGATTCTGTCGTGCCTCCAAAGCAGGGATTTGGGTGAATGTTTTTAAAACAACTTGTTAACAAGATTTTCTGTACATTCGACCGTGCTTTGTATTCTATATTTAGTAAATAAAAAGTAATTTATTCATTAAAGTTGGGCTAAAAGGGAGAAAGTATGTGTCAGTTTCCTGATACCGTTTATTTATATTTTGATCGTAAAACAGGTAGTAATTTTTTGGCTGCATCAGACATACATTACTAATAGCTAATACATTCTGCACTTGGCCGGTTTTGGCCAAAAATATTTTTCATTTGGAGTTTCCTCAAACACATTTATTTGTGAAGGTGGATATGTTTTTTGACTGGTACAATTGTATTTTCATGTATTGATTAACTGCTGTGAACATTAATTTCAATTTTGGAAAGGTGGCAGGGACAGATTGTTTAGTGTGGACTATGACTAGCGGGTTTCTGGGTTGTGTTAATCCAGGGTCCCGGAGGAGAAGGATTATCTTACAATACTGGTTTTGGGCGATTCATTTGCCGTCCGATTCAACAATTTTTTCTACTGCAACCCAGGATTATCTGGGAGTTTAAGTAATTAAATATTTCTGACTTGCAGCAGCACATCCCACTATGCAAGCCATACGATATGGCAGTACGTATTTAATCGATACGATATTTAAAGAGAATCGGGATATTCATAGTTCAACTACTATGCAATGCATCGCTCGGATATATCATATGATCGTGCGGCTCCAATCAGTGACGTTACATTGTCTGTTTTTGATTCTACCAACCATCCAATTGAGCCGTCTTTTGCTTGGTTTGTTTAGAAATATTATATAAAAAAATAAAAACCCTATTACGCGATGCATCACCAGGCATTGTCTGTTAAATGCAAGTCTGCTACGAGCAAAATTATTGGAATAGTATATTTCGTTACTAGTCTGGAAAAGCGCTCTTTGCCAGTGCGAGATCGTGTCAACGTGCGAGACGAAGTCGAGCACGGAATTTAGATCAAGCACTGGCAAAGAGCTTTTTGGACGAGTATTGAACGATACTTTTCGTCATACTACAAAAAAGTCATTTAATTACAAACCAAGAAATAATTTTACTCTAGAATCAAGGTTTATTTTACTCAAAAAACACATAGGCCTGATTATTATTTTACTATAGGCTATTTACATATTTTATGAAACAAAAACCATAAGCCTAGGCTACTTAGCTTTAAAAAGATTTCTTCGAAGCTTTTGGTCACGCCCAGAATGCAATGATGCATGAAAATATTTAACTATATATAGATTAATTTAAATATAGGCTAATTCCCATTTCATCCATGCGTGTAGCACGGTTTACCGAATGTACAGTGTGATAGTTATTAACTTGTAAAAAAATAATTGAATTTGAATACTTGCTTACAGATTTGTTAATATGAAGAATTGTTTGCGATGGTGCCTCGTACTAGAGACACATATACCTGTCGCCTAAAGCAAGTGTATTAATTTTGCTTGTTATGTTGCATTAAATCTATTTAACATAAGTTTTAACATCTGTTTTGGTTTTTGATTTTAGTGGCAGTGCAGAAGAAGTTTCCTGGATGAACTGGAGGGCGCTTTGAAAATAATAAAGTTAGCAATTTATGACATAAAATTTAATCAATTAAAACAACAGTAGAATGCAGTGTTTTTTTTTATATTACTTTTCTATTCATATAAGGTATTCAATAAAATTTGTAATTTTATCAATAATTTGAGTTTTATTTAAGCTACTTCCTTTGCTAGTAAGTAAAGTAATACAATTTCATTAACTTGCTATACAAAATCACGTGAAAATGTTATAAAGTAGGCCTGATCACTTTAGTATTAATTTTTTATCAGGCAAATGAATTTAAACTTTATTACCTCTAAGAGACTGAATATTTCAATAGCAATTTATATTTCTAAAACAAGTGGGATGATCAGCGTTGGAGGGGAAGTTAACAATACTATCTGTCATAATAATATCCCTGCGGAAAACATTTGGCTACTCGGTATATTAAATATATTTTACTGGGTGAACGTATGGTAATAAGTTTTTATGGTAGTCTTTATAAACACGAGGATGGTATTCTAACCAAAATTGACAATATATCATTTATGTTTTTGAGTATTGTATTTTAAATTATGTCTTAACAAATAGGTACTAAATTATTACATTAGGTTTCTTGGTTTTTTTCAAATGGAATGGTCAACACAAGCCATTGAACTGTGTCACTATTGTAAGCAGTATATTTGGAAAATTTGTTCTTGTAGAATTAGCTATTTTTTACTCTTAAAAAAGTTTATTTTCTTTTGCTGATTTAAAATTTATTTGCTGTTATTTAAATATTTGTTTGCCTATAAAACTAATGTTTAAACATATGGGTGCAGCAAACTCGTTAGGTTGAAGGTAAATTAAAATAATTTGTGTTAGGCCTAATCAATAAAGGCTGTCCCACACTTCTCGCAAATATGCTTGATCATTTGGCCTAACTACAAATGTTCGGTAGTCGCAAGAAGTGTGGGAGCTGCACGAAATATTTTGTATCAGTACACTATCGCCGAATGATTCTCTCGATGTTTGGAACGAGTCTTGCACCAAATCAACCAAATGTGTACAACAAACTAATCAAGTACACGCTCGCCCAATACCAATGCAATACCATGCTCGCCCATTCACTTCCGCTCGTCTCCTTTGATTTGTGCCAAAACCCGACAAAAACAGCACAGGTGAACACGAATTATGGTGAGGCGAACTATCCCGAACATTTGAGAACATTTAATCATTTGAGATGATTTAAGTTTTATTTAAGAAACAACAAATTAATGAGTGCTAAACTCTGTTAATTTTTGTTTGACCAAACTATATTTGAAATTAACCTTCGCACTGTAAAAAATAATCGTGTTAATTCGACCCAAATTTAATACCAAGATGTCCCAGTAAGACCTCACACACTCTTGTGTCGAAATAACACTCAGCTGCTTGTGTTGAAGTTCACCCACTTACCTGAGTTGGAAACCATCACAATTCCTTGTGTCACTCGGTAACACATATTTCTTCCGTGTTAAATGTTTAACACATTTTTGTGTGTGAAAAAAATTACTCTATGATTAAGCAACACAGAAATACTGTGTTAAAATACTTACCCAAATTTGTATTAATATAACCATTTTATTGTAAATAACACGCAGCATAATAAGTCAACACATAACATTTGTGTTATATTTGTTACACAAATTTGAGTGAAATATTAACCAAAATACCTGTCAGGTAAGTTTGTATTTTTTCTGTGTAAAGAAAAACAGTGAACAGCTTATTTCTTGTGCAAAATTAAATGTCTGTAATGGTATACATCACTTGAGAAAGGTTAAATCACCGGGAAATATTGCACAGACAAATTCAACTCGACATCACCTGTCCACCAACAATTTTATACACCAAGTTTCAGTAAAAATTTATATATCACATTAAGATGGGTCCAAATTTAAAACTTTATACTAATAAAGGTAACCCACCGTAAAGTTGCTTTTGAAACACTTATACTCTACATAGTTTAAAATTACACCAGATATTCGTCTTCACATTACAGGTTTGATCTTGAGTGACCAAAACAGTAAAAAAATATTTTTAAACTGTTAAACATAATCTTTAAACTGGACAAATTTTGAGGGGTTATTCAAATTTTATAGTTTGTTCATATATTTAATATATAATATTGCAAAAAATATTTCATCTGTAAATAAATTAAGCATTCCTATTAAGTTACGTTAAAAACGGTTAATTGAAAAAATTAACCTGGATTAAAAGTTATCACTTTTCACAACCGTACCAAAAGATACAATGAAATTTTCAAGATTCTAAATCACTGGATCTTCCAACTTTATATGTAAATAGGTATATTCAAAAATACTAAACATTTAAAGATAAAACACTTTATTGCACACATTGTTTAATGCAATGATTTTATCGTGAAGGCTTCAACGGCCCTTTAAATCTAACTCTAACAGGTACGGGGAGACACTTCTTCTGTTGCACAGGTCAAAAGATTTGGCTGGGGATCACTTGAACTCTGTCTTTTGTTGGTCCACGGCTGAAAGATATGGCTGAAGATCACTTGAACTGCTTACTAGCTCTTCCAGAATGGCCATTCTGAAAAATATTTTTCAATACTATATATCTGGTCAGCAATGATATACCAATAGTTATTGGGTACTTCATCAAGAGAAGCCCATAAAACTTTTGAGGGCAGTACATATACAAAGCAAGGACAACTAAAGGCATCCAGTGGCTGTGTCTCTTTTGGTTCAAGAGCCAGTGGCGTAACTGCTGGGCCCGCGAGCCGAGGTAAGCGCTCTGGCAGGCCCGCATTTTGGGATGAAATAGTTCAACTTAATTTTGATAAATGTTAATAACTTTAGCCATTCTGAATTAGTTATGCTGCTTTTCACTGTATAAGTCGTCTAAAAAAAAAAAAAACAGCAATGTTCATTTTGCCGCCCACACTTTAAACTTTTTTTTAGGTTACCGGTATACTTTTTCAAATATTCCAAAAAACATAATTGTTTTGGTGTAGTTTTTTTAGTCAAAGTATTACAAGGTATGACGTTTTAAGTTAAAATACTTACACTTAAAAATAAAAAAAAAGTTGCCCAACACGCTGGTCATCTCGAATTGATTCTTTGAAACTGTGCGATTATGCTACATGGGGGCTAAAAATAAGTTTGCGGGGGGGGGCCCAAAAAATCAGTTACGCCACTGTCAAGAGCCAATGAAACTTTATTGCACACCATTAAAATAGCTAACAATTTAGCATTTTGAATAATTGCTATATGTCAATCGGTAACTGACATATTGAAAGTTCTAAATACAGTATGTGAATCTTATGGAGAACTAGCTGATGTACCCGTTCTTCGCACAGGTGTTTTCTTTACCCAATATATAGTCAATGCAATCTGCAATTAAGTTAGCATGAAACAGCTGTTCTTGCTTCTGCTCTTTAAAGCTGTCAAATGGAAGTATCCACAGCTGTTCGCATTACAGTTTCTGAATGTTTACTTTCTTCTGAAATGTAAACATTGAAACTTAGGACGTTCACGGGGCTTAGCCCCGAGGGGATTTTAAGGAAGTGAATAGGCCTATATGTTGCATGGGTTCAAGATCTACCTTTATGTAAAATTTCAGCCCAGTCAGTTCAGTAGTTTTTGTGTTCACCCAGAACATCAGACAAACAGACAAAAACCATCTCTTCTTTATAATATTATAACAAACTAGCAAATCCAGCTGCTCACAAATTCAAGCAAATACGGTTGTGACTTTAAATTGTGTTGCCATTCCAAAAGTTAGCCTGAAGCAGCTGATCTTTCTTCTGTACTGTGTTTTGTTACCTTCAACAGCTATCAAATTCTCAATTTCAATGATTACTGTTCTTCCATAAGATCAGTGTCTCCAGTTGTACGATTATTATCGTTTTGTACGATAATTCAGCCCGTTGTACCATGTACGATAGGTCACGTACGATACGGTAAATTGTATAATAATTTGGGATCAGCCTAAACTATACATGATTATGACCTACTAATTAATTGAATGATTACTAATGATGAACTAATTACTGACTACTTCATGAATTAAATTCTAAAAATACATAAATAGGCTCTCAGAACATATTTTAAAAGTACTAAATACAATTTTTTGTTGGATTCTTTGCCATTTATTTTTATAAATACCCTACATAGGCTTTGTAAAATATCGTGAGTTTTGTTAAGCATTTGTTTATTTATTCGAACCTTTATTTCGTTTGGAAATTTACAGCTGTTCTACTTTAAAAAATTGAATGTTTGTCTATTTTAACGTTTGAGTGTAAGTTTTAGGTGTCTTTGCAAACGTGCAATAATTTTACCTACAATACAATAATATTTAACTACTTGTATGGTATTTGTTCCTGGCCGAACTGGAGACACTGCATAAGATTAACATTGCAACTTTGAAGGCCTTTGGGGCCTGAGGGCCGATGTAGATTTTAATGATTTTCTGCAGACCTACGCATTGAGACATTTCCGCATAGATACTTCAATCATAACAATCGGTACAGTGGATCCTGATATCTCAGCGTGACACAAAATCTGCTTGTGTATTAAATATTAGGTTTGCTGCAGCAAGGGTATTTTTGTTTGGCTACTTAGCTTGCCGGCAAACTAAATATCCCCTGACACTGTAATAGGCCTGGAAAAAGGGTTTATAATTTAAATCTTAAGATAGGAGGGAGGCACCTCACTGTCGGTAGCGTATGTTAGATGGGGTTAGATGGGGACTGTAACTTTCTTTTTTTTTATTCGGATTGTTATATTGGATTTTACCTTGTAGAACTGCCACTCCCACTCTCACTCTGTCCAGTTTTCTTTCTACTTGCTGTTGGAGGTAAGTAGGTGAACCGTTGAAATCATTGAATTTCTCGTCTGGTTCCATTCTATAAATAAAAGTTACAAATTACCTTTTCTGAACTAAAATACCTAAACGTTTAAACGGGTGCAGTTCCGGATCTGGGCTACCATACTATCGAATGAAAATATCAAAAGTTTTAACAGTTGATATATCGATTACTCTTATTCTTCAAATTTTCTGTCGATGTAGCTCTCTACAAAACGACATCCAATCAGCGATAGTTTTCCTGCTGGTTTTAGATGTTGATGTGCTTGTTTTTCTTATTAAAAAATCATAATTTACAACATGTATACAAAAAATTAAACTAAAGTTAGAATGTTAATCAATCCAAACTTGGCATTTTCGAAAAAAGTGTTTTCTAAAGCGTTCTTTCTTACATCGTGTTCGTCATTGACCTTTTTTTTGCATCAAAATTTGACCGAATTTTCACCACGTATTAGTGTTTTTTGTTTTGCCTCCACACACATCACAATTTGGATTATTAGCTACCTATTAGTTCTTTGTCTTGAAGAAAACTAACACATTTTTCTATTGGATTAAACACATGTTTACAGAAACATGTAAAATTCACAAACTCACAATCACTTTCTACTTCTATTTTTATTTACTTTATTTTAAAATGTAAATAAACAATTTTAATTAAAAATGTTTAAAAACATCTGATTATTAAAAATAGAATACAGTTTAATTATTCGATATATATATCGATTGTTAAAACTTCGATATTTTCATGCGATATTTGAATGTCACAAAATTAATGTTCTCCTGTAAGTTAATTTGAAAGTTTCCACCACCCTACGTATGTAAAAGAATTCTCCCACCTTTATGCTGTGTGTATTCCGTAATGGGTAATGTTAACAGTTTGACTAACATCAATATTTTCTCTTTCTTATGTTAAGCAAATATTCGTTTGCTAGCGATATCGCAATATGGCGATAAGTCTTGCCATCAACAATTTTACTCACTGTCATTGTGTATTGCGAGTTGCAAGTTGCGTATCAGCAAGTATACTTTCTGGCATGGTTGGTTGGTCAGGTTGACAAGGGGCTTAATAGGTTAAGGAGCTACGGAGGTACGGTAGGCCTACTCAGAACAGTACAGTCGGCACGACTCTTATTCGATAAATTGAGGTTAGGTGAGATGTAAACTACTCTCAAAGCGAGGTGTTAATATGACAGAAGTTTAGTTATGTTATGTTATTGTTGATAATAAAAAGTTGGCATCACTCACGTCTTCATATATGTGGAGGCGGACCGGAAACTACTTTATTTAAGCCCTGAATTGTTTACTTGAGCTAACAATAAAATTAAGTAGGTATTTGATTACAGGGTTCTTATGGAATATACATGACCCCAACTATATTGAGTTGAATTTGCATTTTTCTTAAAGATATTTACCTCTAGAATCCAGAAATAACATTTATTTTGCACGGGAACCATTATTAATTATAGAAAATATTACTTAAAATTATTATTTTCGATGCAAGCAGACAATACTTACAAACCACAGATTAGAACACAACTTTCAATGTTTCTAGTTTCTACAGACTATCAGGAAAACGTCCATAGAGTATATAATATATATAAATGAAATGTCGTAGATAATATGTATCTAATAAAAAGTTATGTTTTGTGCTTTATTTACCCCTTACCCATTATAAGTGACTAAGTGTTGAGAGGTGAGTGAGCAAAGTGAACAAGCTCATTCTGAAAGTAAATGAGCGTAGCGAACTAAGTCACCATGGAGGCAAGTGAGCGCGATGGTTAGTAAAAAACACTACATCTTCGTAGGGTACGTGACAGCAAACGAGGTCACCATGGAGGCAAGTGAGCGCAGAGCGCGTAAGCTCATCCTGTAGGAAGTGAGCTGGCGAAGAAGCTTGATCCGAAAATGAATGGTTAATAAAAAACGCTACATCTTCGTACGGTATGTGACATTAAAGCGTACACTTAGTACTGGCATGGTTTGTTGGTGAGCTTGCCACGGGTGCTTATTAGGTTAACTAGCTTGGGTTAGGTTAAGTGCCACCGTACCTGGATGGCAAAACGAACAAAAACAAACCACACCTAACCTAACAATCCTAACCTAACCCAACGCTAGTTAACCTAATAAGTACCCGTGGCAAGCCCACCAACCAACAATCCGAATATAAGTATACTTTGGTACCTATTATACTCCTAATTAGGTTAGGTTAGGTAATACAGGTGCAGTCGAGCAATATTCAAGGGTTCGAGTTGGCAAACCTGCTCCAAGTAGAAAAATCAGCTCCGAAGCAGAAAAAATAACAAAATGGACGTTAACACCGTTTATTTAATTTCGTACTGTTAATTTTCATCTTAAAAGTTGTTATTTACTGACGTATAGTTATTTTAAGAACATATTATGATTATCTCTAGTGGATGATGATTGATCAAACGGTATTTATGTGTTTTCTTTATTAACAAGTTCTTAGATTGGAAATCTCTTGCAGACAGTTCCATGTTGCAATTTGAACGTTCCTCCCCTCAAACCACTAGTCAGCAGAAGAAATTGGAACCGTCCAAGTTTTTTTTACTATTTTCACCATTAAAACGGTCTTTCCGCAGAAAAAGAATACTTTTATCGTGTTTTTCAGGTCAAAATCTATAAGAAAAGTGTAAATTTACCTCGATTTTGTTGGGGTCATGTATACTCCATAATTACCTACAGGTTCTTATCCTCTAATCAATAGATTGCCAAGCATACATAGCGTAATCCATCTTACGTTTAAGAAAGGTTATCTGAATTTCAAAGTAGGTACGCCTAGCTCACAAACTTAACTTGTCTATAGTAGACTCACTAAAGCTGGAGCAGTCAAAATACTAGAGGAGTTATAACATGTTTGTATAAAATTAGCAAATTAAGTTCTCAGACCCCTTCAAAGTTTTAATGTAAGGAGTACAAAAGTGAGATTTAACCTCGAGTCGTACAGGCTTTGGAGAGTAGGCTAGGCCTGTAATCGGTAATTATGGAGTATACATGACCCCAACAAAATCGAGCCAAGTTAAGTTTGTGAGCTAGGCATACCTACTTTGAAATTCAGATAACCTTACTTGAACGTAAGATGGATTACGCTATGTATGCATGGCAATCTATTGAGTAGAGGATAAGTAGGCAAAATTGACAAGGCCTAAGTTATTTTGTCAAACAAAATTGTTTTTCCTAGGATGTCCTTCTAACATCAATCACCCTAATAACTCAAGCACGCCGCTTCCTTCACGGAGTTGTAGGGGTTACTTACAGCCTACAATAACACTGATCACTACCTTTACAGCTAAATCTTCACTTACCTTATCACCCATCTTGACGACATGTAGTAACAGTAGTATTTGGCTACTGCATTGCAGTTCCACATTCGCAATTTAAAACTCAAAGAACGTAAACTGACAAACTAACAAAAATAATGCTGCCGGGTGTCGTCTGTCGCTGTCAAGGAGTTCTATTGGTATTACTGGAGGTAACACTGATGAACAAAACTACGAGCCGTTCTTTCCAAATTTTGGTGAGGCAAAGAACTACTCGCTGAAATCGAACTAGTTGGCAAAGTAACTCAAACAAATACCTACTAATGATTTTAACACTAATAAACTTGTATTCGTTTGTTTGCTCATGATTTATCATATTTCACGGCAAGATTAGATGCATAAATAGAGTGAAAAAATGAATTTGCTCCAACTTGTATTACTTTTACTCCAGTGATTTTCACGAGTAGAATCACTTATAGGAGTAAACAACGAATCATGATAGTTCAAAGAACGATAAATTTGCCTCACCAGTGTACCAACAGTAGGATTTATTCATAATTATTCTCAGTAATAAGTTGATAATTTCATTCATCTGCAACTGCAACTACATTAAAAAATGTACTTCTACTTCTACTTTTTAGGTGGAAATATTTGTTCATGGATCCTTTTTGAAAGAGTTTTTCTGCCAATTTAAATACATATCATAGTGTTAAAAACCTAATCTTGAGTTGCTTTATTAGTTTATTACATACCCGAAGCCCTACCCAAACTTAGACTAAATGTAATAGTACTAATAGTGTAATACAGATTTTTATCTTTCACCGTTGATCATTTGTGCTATTTAAATAATTGTTTTGTATTTTTAATAAACAAAATTGTATTCATTTACTATAACTACCGTCAACATATACAAAATTACACTTAATCGCATATTTTTCCTGGCTTTTTGTGAATTACGGCCAATCCCGGGTGCAACGCACATTAATTACCCACAATTCCACACAAAATTACCGTGTTTAAAATATATTTTAGAAGACCAACACGCTTTCGTGTCACAAATGCCAAATTTACACAGCATAGTTTTACCACGAATGCGAATTGGTTACTCAAGCCTCTAGTAAACCAATTTCAGTGTCTATTTTCACACAATCAGTTTAACCAACATCTTTGTGTTTAAAATACCCCAGCATTTTTTTACAGTGCAATATGTTTTGCAAATAACAATGTTCAAAGCAAACAATGAAATTAGTTGTCCATACACAAATTAGATTGTTTAGTTTATTATATTTTTGGTAGTTTCAACAATTATTCATTTTTCTCTGTGAACCGTACGTGTCACCTTGACACTGCTCACTGCTCTCTAAATGTTTTAAGCCAAGTACGCAGTTAATATTTGGGTAGTATCAACCCAATGCTGGTTTAAAACTGTATAACTGTGATATACACTGCTGTATCAAGAAAATTTAAGTTTTATAAAGATGGCGGTTTGACAGTTTCCCCAGTATCTACTTGAAGAGAGACATTTAGAAGTATCATCTAAATATGGGATTTCTTAAATGTATTATACGATTAAACATGGCGGATCTCTGGGGTTTTCTATATCAGCTTGATGTGGTAACCTGTAAGAGTATCAGCTTTTCTTTAAAATCTGTTATAAGTGAACAAATACTAGTGTATACAACTATATATCAATCTGAAATTTTATAAAACACATTAATAAATCATTTTCAGTGACTTAGTCTTTGAACTGAACGAATATATACAGTAACAAGTTGGACCACAAGGGATGGACTACTCATAAAACCAACTGTAAGAGTGATTTTATGTATATATATATATAAATATATATAGACATATATATATATATATATATATATATATATATATATATATATGTGTGTATGCACTCTAGCGGTCGCATTTTTTGTCCGATTTACTTCAAATTTGGTAGGGACGTTCCTTTCTATAATCTGTTGTACAAGTTCGTTGGGCAAAACAATCGGAAAACTCTAAACACATTTTTTGGGGATTAATATTTAAAATTTCGAGTTTTTGGGCCCAAAAAGGGTCATAAAAGCCCCAGATATAAAATTAATGCATTTAAAAAGATGGGAATTAGGAACGCGAAAGTTTTAAGCCCTCTCTCGTCATTCTAGCATAAATATTTACCGAGTTATTAAAGAAAATGTGTATCGACTAAACACAGTACGTTGTCTTATGGGGGTTTTACACTAGAAAAGCCTGTTATTCCTTTGTTAGAGTACTTTTATTATCCCCAGCAACCTCACGCCTACTTTCAAGCCTGTCTGGACCTTCTCCTAACCTTATAATGCGCAAAATTGTATTCCCAGCTTTGCAAGTAAATGAAACCAGGAGTATCAGAACAACCAAAAAATCAATGTTTTCAGATTTCAATAAAAATTGGAAAAATGCATGTTTTTACACTGATTTTGAGTTTTAAAAGTTTTAATATGGAAATTCACTTCCCTCACGTCAGCGTGCTGCGTGCGAACTCGTTATAAATTCAAAAAATGTTGAAATTTGTAATATTACTAATTGTAGAAGAAACTTTAATTGTTATTATTTATGGTTTCAAAAGCATCAAAACCTCTAGGTTATTTTTTGTTGTATTAAATTTTCTTTTTAAAAAGTAATTGTCCAGTGTAATGCATGTTTAAATATTAATGGTTTACCTGGTCTTATTTATTGGACGATGGTAAGTGACACATTTAAATTAAAATAAGTAGAGATTCTCGTGATTAATCTCAGTATGTTTATTCCACTATCATCTAACTGCAATGAGATGAAGGGAATATATGTGATGGTGTGACCCAGTTGGAATGTGCTATTGAAATTCCTCCGGGGCATAACATGGGAATCACACGTATTCCTTCGCCACATAGTCTATTAATTACTATGTCTTATTTACTTTTTAATATACTATTAACTTAACGAGTTTAAAATAAAAGAATAAAGTAATTTAACAATAGTTTTTGTCAGGGAATAATTATTTCTCATTCAATTTTAAATAAAATTATAAAAAAGAGTTTAGTTAAAATATAAATAGTTTACTGGATATTTTGTGCTTAAAAGTCAAGTAAAATAGGGTTAGAAAATACTAAATTTGTACGCCAGTAAAAACCTTATTTTAACTGTGAAATGAAAGTGTTATTATTTTTCTTCAAGTGGCTTATACATTTTTTCTTAAAAGTACGATTGTAATTAGGAATCACAATTCCGAGTGATATGTCTAGAATTACGCTGCAAAATAATTTTTTTCAATGCACTACGATGAAATACTAAATTTTGGTTTCACCTTATATGGTCAAAGTAGATTTTTTAAACGGTTTGTTAATGCTTTCTATAGTTTGTGTACAGATCAAGCAGGCAAAAAACATATCGTTTCAATAACTGTCTCGCGTAATTTGTAAACAAATTTAGTAATATTATAAATAATGTATATGTATTAAAATATTTGTTTAATATTATTTCAAAGTTTATGTTATTTTATCAATAGAATAAACCCACCATCACCAATAATGAATTTCAAACAAAAAATTTCAAAGTTAACTTCAACTTTTCAACAGTTACACCTAATTATTCAAACATCTCTATGTATATATCAAATATTGCAAATTCTAACGATTTCTTACAAATTGGGATTACTGTGACCTGATGCTGAGTATTTTTAAATAATAATATCCTTATATTATGTGACATAATAAGACGCAGAATCCCAAAGTTCTTCCTGAAAAGTTAGTTTTGAAAAGTATTCAAACTATTTTAGTTTACAATAAGGTGAAACTTTTCTAAAAAGAGTATATAAATATAAACCGATTTACTAGGCCTTATTGTATAGGTGCAGTTGCAAAAAATCTGCATTATTTTAAATTTATGTACCTTTTAAGCAATCTGTTTTTGAAACAAACCTACCAACAAATATTTATGGTCACAAAGAGTATCATGTTTTACTAAGTTTAAACATATTTATTTACCGTCCTTTTAGCGAATTTCCCCTATAGGGAAGAAGCTATTACCGTAGTCGCCATGGTAAGATCTAGACCCGGGACCAAGATAACTTTTCGTTTTGAGGTCCCCAGACCCCAAATACACCATTCGTTCTAAACTGTATATATATATATATACATATGTGTGTGTGTGTGTGTGTGTGTGTGTGTGTGTGTGTGTGTGTGTGTGTGTGTGTGTGTGTGTGTGTGTGTGTGTGTGTGTGTGTGTGTGTGTGTGTGTGTGTGTGTGAGAGAGAGAGTGCCCGTAGGCACGATAACTCTCGTAGAAATGATCCGATTTTGATGAAACCTGGTATAAACGTGTAAAGCACTTTAGTTCGAAAACTAGTCAGATCGCTATATCCGAAGGGGTATTTTGGGGGGGTCTTTGTACCCCAAAAATGGATTTTTTTAATTATTTACATTTAATTTTTTTAATTGGCAAATTTTAGTTTTTACCATTGGATTCAGCTTTAAAAAAATACACAATATGGTATTTTAATCATTCCTCTACGTCAATTGGTTACCGAGATATTGAAAGTACTTTACACAGTACGTTGTCTAATGTTATTCTTATGGAGGAAAAGAACATTTTTACATCTCGCTTATTTATGAACGAACACTGATGAAACTTATTCGGCTTCATCTGGTTGTGGTCTATTGATATTTGCTAAGAAACAAATTTTGCCAAAGGCTCCCGTAGCAGCAAACCTGCGTACTCAGCCACAATGTTATTCTTATAGAGAATAATTCAAATTGTATATATCGCTTATTTGTGGATATATTTTTATGAAACTTGGTAAGTGGCTTTATGTTGTATTAAGACCTTTATATCTCCATTGGAAATTCGCTGAGTACGCAGGTATGCTGCGACGGGAGTATTTCATTACATTACTACTAAGAACGTGTTTACCTACAACATTTTTATTTAAGATATATAAAAATATAACTTTCATTTAGATGTTCCAGTAGGACGATCGCAATAAAATGTATTCCTGTCTTAGGGTGAGAACGTGTTCGTTGATTGGCAGGGATTATCCTGATTATCTGCTGAGGTTTATTCATGAGTCAATCTACTGACAATTGGACAAGTTGATTAGATAACAATATCCAGGTCAGCGACTCATGAATGTACGTGTGGAGCTGTCTTAATACATTACTTCCAGAAATAAGATAATGTTTTGGAAGAAAATAATCTAAAGAAAGTTCCAGTTTCTAAGGTATTGACCTAAACAAAACTAACAGAATATTTCTGTAGTCTAACATAGTATTTGTAATTTGTTTATCAAGAAAGGTCGGCCGTTAAAATAGTAACACCACCAAGGTTTAAGCCATTAAAGGGTTACAGTGGTATAAGAATAAACAAATAACATAACATATACTCTATTTTTGGCAATCAAACGGAGTTGTTAAGGGCTTAATGCTGCAGGGCAATGGACACAGAGGGTTTATCATGTGTTTTGCTAAAGCAGCTAATTTATGATATTTGTAGAGGCATGGACATAAAACATCACAACAACTGTCAACATTTATTATATATCAATGCAGTTATGTTCTGAAAATTTAGTGGGGGATTATCAATCGTTATATAAATAAACAGGTTTTAAAACTTTATACATTGAAGGATTCGATTTTATTATTTGTCATAGACCTTATGCTGAATTAATCTAATTTTCTTATATTATTTTTAATGTATCCAAGTAACAACAATTCTCCACAAAGGTAGTAATTGAAGGTAAACGGTCTTAAACGTAAGGTTAACCCCCCAAATTTTAATCTAATTGGTTTTATTGGACTCTAATGTCTGGAATGTACAGACGGTCAGTGACAAATTACCTTGAGATATAGATCCACATCATACCACGTATAAGAAAGGGTTAGTCTTTGGTGTGATCAGTTGACATTACCTGCTGTCATATCACAGACACTAAACTGGATTTATGAATCTGTAAATTAAAAAAAAACTGCATATATATTCTACTATTTAAATATCAAACCCCTTTTAGCGAATTTCCCCTATAGGGAAGAAGCTATTACCGTAGTCGGCATGGTAAGACCTAGGCCCGGGACCATGATAACTTTTCGTTTTGAGGTCCCCAGACCCCAAAAACACCATTCGTTCAAAACTGTATATATATATATATATATATGTGTGTGTGTGTGTGTGTGTGTCCGTGAGCACGATAACTCTCGTAAAAATGATCCGATTTTGATGAAATTTGTTATAAACGTGTAAAGCAACATTTATGACTTTAAGTTCGAAAACCAGCCAGATCGCTCTACCCGAAGGGGTATTTTGGGGGGGTTTTGTACCCCAAAAATGTTTTTTTTTGAATATTTCACATATAATTTTTGAAATATTCTAATTTTAGTTTTCACCTTTGGGTTCAGCTTAAAAAAACACACAATTTGGTATTTTGATAATTTCTCTACGTCAATTGGTTACCGAGATATTGAAAGTGCTAAACACAGTACGTTGTCTAATGTTATTCTTATGGAGGAAAAGAAAAATTTTATATCTCGCTTATTTATGAACGTATACTGACGAAACTTGGTATAAGGCTTCATATGGTTGTGGTCTATTGATATTTGCTCAAAAAAATAATTTTTTGCCAAAGGATCCCGTAGCAGCAAACCTGCGTACTCATCCCATGTTATTCTTATGGATAATAATTAAATGCTATGTCTCCCTTAATTATGAACATAAATTAATAAAAACTGGTATATGACTTCACCTACTTCAGTTATATTGATATTAGCATAAAAACTCATTTTTTGTGTTCCTTGTTGCAGCAAACCTGCGTACTCAGTCCCAATGTTATTCTTATGGAGAATAATTAAAATTGTATATATCGCTTACTTGTGAATATATTTTTATGAAGCTTGATAAGTGGCTTGATGTAGTATTAAGACATTTATATCTCCATTGGAAATTCGCTGAGTATGCAGGTTTGCTGCGACGGGGGTATTTATTTTTACTTTATTTCGAATCTTTATTAGTTATAATTTCGTTATTTTTATATTTTTTCTGTAAACGATTAGGGTTATTTATTATTTTTTCTTTTTCGTTCGTCCATCTAACGAAAAATGAAAATGGCCAATAGGTAATAGATTTGTTATCTAATAAACACTATGACAATTCCAAGTTTTGTGTCAAGGGTTTATTACAGTTTGTAAACAAAATCTGAATCCTATACTCTAACATAAGTAAGGTTTCCTTGTATGTTTCCTTGCTTGCTTGCTTGCGACACTGATCTCATAAATGGCTCCAACAATTTCCTTCAAATGTTCGAAATAACTAATTTTTGGGATAAAAATAAGTTCTAGACAGGCCTCATCCCCAGGGAAAAATAAAATAATGTTAAAAAAATGAAAAGTAAAAAAAAAATAACATTGGGCTTATGGAGTTTCGAATCAAAACAAAATAATTTAACAGATATAGATATATAGAGTAGTAAAATAAATCAAAGGGACATTGAGCTATAAATAAGAACTGGAGGGACCTTAAAAATGTAGAAAAAAGCAAATGAGTTGAACAAATCTGATTATCAGTAGGATTAAGTGGTGAAATATTACTCCCAGTCATCTAAACAAACTGACTGGCCTTCCCCCGACTAAAACTCGGCCCCCCCAGGTACTATAATATATAGTAAGATAATAGGAAGAAATTTTCCAATTCTACAGTTTGTATGTTTTTTTACATACAACGCAAAGAATATATTTTAAATTTAATTTAGGCTACTTAAACAAGTGAATTTATTGTTATTTAAGTTAATCAGCTTTATTTAAGTTAATCAGCATGCTGTACTTATCGTACTAACGTGAGAGTATAATTATTACATATTGTCATGATACAATTCCCTCTCCTCTTCTTTCACCTTGCGTGCTGGTGTTTCCCAAGGCTCCCCGATTAGTTCCCTCCTCTACTTCATCTATGTCCACGACCTCTCTGCCCCGATTCCATGCAATCCCTCTGACACCTCCTGTAGCCTTGCCCAATTTGCCGACGACAATTTGCCTTCTGGATCTCCAAGAGATACCACAGCACCTTTATCTGGTAAACTTCCCGAACCTTTCAGAGCTACCTCTCCTACTGCAACACATGGCGCATCCTCCTCAACGCATCCAAAACCCAGCTCTGTTTCTTCAACTTCCACGCCCACCGCTGCACCTGCACCAAGAGAGACCTCCGTCTCGCCCTAAAAACATCTTGCACCTACCTAGGCGTCACCCTAGACTCCAGACTGTTATTTGTCCCCCACCTCCTTGAATCCAAGAAAAGAGCAACCAACCGTCTTCGTGCCCTCCGAATCTTGAACCATCGGAGCCGTGGCTGCTCCACATCCACACTCGCCCACCTGTACACTCACTCTATCCACCCCAAACAGCTTCCTTGCTAGCTTTGAGGCTACTGAGAGACACGCCCTCCACCTTGCCTCCCATCTCCCTCCCTGGTCCCGTAACCAAACGGTTTACGAGGCCCACTCCATTCCCTCTCTCCGTGACTTCCTTCACTACCTCAACACCACGAATCTCGACCGAGCCCGCACCTCCGACATCCTCCAACCTTTCTTCCAACCATATTTCACAGACCACCCCAGCCTCACAATCCTCCACCTTGTGAACCTCAACCAACAGCCCCCACCCCCACTACTAAACCCCATGTAACCCCTCCCCCCTAGCTCTCATTCCTGGCCAATGTAGCAGGCACTCGTTATAAGCAAAATAAAAAGTCCTGTTGCAGTGTGTCCTCTTTCCCCCCCCAACCACCACCTCTCACGAACATAAAGGCTCTCATTCCTGGCCACTGTAGCAGACACTCGTTATAAACAAATGAAAAAGTCCTGTTGCAGTGTGTCCCTCTCCCCCCCCCAAAACGACCCTATCCGACGGCTGAAGAAATTCCAAGTGCTCTAAAACAGCCACAGTGGGCCAGGGACTTTTCCACTCACTGGAATTTCACAAACGACTACGACATCATGATACAAGTAACTTTACTATGACCCCAACCTGAAATAATTATACTTTTACCCTGAAGTCCTGAAGTGTTACATCGTTAGCCGGGGCAAAGGTTGAAAAGACCACCACGGCCAGTCCAAACTTTGACAAACTTTCAGTCTGCAAGGAATTAGTTGACAAGTCTGCAAGGAAGTTGAATAAGTTTGACATTGAACTTTGCTTGCGTAGCTTATGTTGCATCATCAACATATACGTATTTAAACTAAGTATTCATTAGTTAATTAACTTAGTAAACTATAAAAGCCTTACAAATTCATTCTTGTATAATTTAGGGTTTTAACTAATAGTCTCAAAAGATTAAAAAAACTAAATGAATTAATTTTGCCAATTGGTTTTAAGTTTATATTTATCTATACCAATTTCAGTTTAAAAAAATTATATTTTGATTAATATTACACACTATTTTGTTCTGTTATAGACTAACTTTGGTAAAGAGCTTAATGTGTTCTTACGTTGAATCTGCCACTAAATAAATTTAAAAATCTATAACAGTTTTACTTTGGTTGAAATGTGCTGCACTATACAAAATTAAGGGTAAAAATTCAATTGGAAACATATAAAGTTTCCAAGAACAGAATGCAAGACTAGATAGAAAGAAATATAAATGTTTTTCTCAATAACACATATTCAAAATAAACACTTTTCCAAGACCTACTAATGAATCTCGTAACAAATTCCTATGCACAATTTATATGTAAAACCATTCCCTAACCTACATCTACTATTAAATTATTAAAAGTGTCTGTACATGGATTTTTGCTTGAATATTGTAATATTGCAAAAAATAAAGTTATACTGGTTTTGATATTTTTTTAGAATTTTTAATTCAATTTTGGATTAAATTTATACAAATACACAGTACCATGAAAGTTTAAAAGAAAATAACCGAACGCAGTATTAAACGAAAACCCACAACCATTTGTATAAGATCGAATAGTCAAATAACTATAAAAAACCAACAATAAGTATTGTTAGTTTTACAGCCATTCATTTGACGTCATCAGTGGTCCAGCAATCCCTCTTTTTTTGTAACCTGTTAATGAGTTGACTCAACAAAGTAGTATGTGGAATCATAAGAATGCCACGGTGAATCTGAAATATGTTTTGGTTTGTGGCTTGGATTAAATATTAAAACAGTGACTGCTCCTGGTTCTCAATTATTCAGACAGAAACGTAGCCCTTTGCACCACACTCCAAAAGAAAACAAAAAAAGTGTGGAAGTATGATTTATTACAGCGGTATAAAAAAGTATATAGTATAATTAAAATGAAAGTAAATTTTAATTGATAATGAATAAATAATACATACAATTATTTTAACCCTGCAGAGAGGGATAATTAATCAACTAGTAAATCCTAGATCACTAGACTAACCAAATATTAATGGGTTTTGATCAAACTATTATCGTAATCCTATGCAGCTATCCTACTGACATAATAAAGAAATTTAGTTGTGTTGGAGTTATGACTTTATATGTTCACAAATGTATTGTGTTTTTGTTTCCTGGCCTGCCTATATGGTCTAATGTCGGTAAAATATTAATTTTAGAAAATTCTTTATTTTTCTTTTGAATATTGGAAGACAACAAATTTTTCTTGCCTAGATATTCTTAAAAAGGTTAAAAGATTAATTTCAGTTGTACATATGCACCTTTCTCAAGATCAACGGAAGGATAGTTTTGAGTCGAGTTTATAAAGATCTTTATAAAAGGGGGTACTTTGTATTGGCAATTAATAAACAATACTTGAATAAGTTTCTTCTCCTAAATCGTACACCTCAAAATTCAAAATAAAAAGTCTTTAATCCCACCTGTCTTAGTCACTATCTTAAAAAAATTAAAACAAAGAACAAATGTTCCATTTTTATTGAAATAAAAAAATTGTGTTCCAACCTCATCCTATGGACCCTGTCCCTAAGCTGGGTTACAGTCTTCTAGCAGCCGCAGGGGGTTAGGTTGTCACGATCCAAACATTCAGCGTTTAGTAACTAAAATATGAAAAATAGAATATTTATATATATTATATTTTATAATCACAAATATTAAATCATACGTTTTCTTATTTACACATTAAAAAGTGTTTACTAACTCAAGGCCAAATAATTATGAAATGTATAATTAAATTCGTTAAATTACACTATACAGTATGTATTCTTGCTACATACATAATTGCTCAATGCTATGACCAAATTCTTAGTTTTTTATGCTTCTATTAATACGATTTCGTTAAAAATCTTATTTTTTTAATTCTCAAATGCTTCAAGAGGCTCAAAGGTCCTATACAAGGCCTATATGATATGCCTATAGACGATACCGTTATCAACGTTTTTACAAACCATCTTCTATTCGTTAATTTACACAACATGTCGTGCGTGTCTCACCTAATGCCCTAATGAGTCTTAGGTAATTACATGTCACGTGGCGGAATTCACTAATGTTCCACTAAACTCCCTTTAACAGCCCTGGAATGAAACTAACGAATTAAAAAACGTTCCTTAAAGAACAATTCATCGTAAGTACTGGTATTGAATTGAAAATATTGTTATTCATAAAGTATATAACAGTATACATCTAATGGCGTCATTATACTAACTATCACTAACACAAGTTTACAATGTAAATAACAAAGGTATCATAACAAAGTAGAAATAATGCATTCCTTTTTCAGTTTCCAGATGAATCGTAATAATATGTATGACAAGATAACTGTTATGATAGTTATGCTAATAATTACTTTCGTTTTAATTAAATACATGTAAATCTATTCAACTTCTATACAAATTGGAGATATACGGCAGTAGTTATATTCTAGATATTCATGCATAATGTTAAATACATATGGCCATCTTGTATGCGTATTACAACATTTTTTTATTATTTACCAATTGTACGTCAAAGTCTTAAATGAAAGCAATCAACTGGAATCGAGTTATTAATCAACGTTTTTTAGGAAGTTAAAAGTAATTATGAACTTTATTGATGAAATCATAAAAACGCCATAAAGAAGTAATCGTCAAAATCGTTTTTCCTGCACCAATAAAACTGTATAGATACACATTTAAGAGGGGATTAACCGATATCCTTGAATTACTTAATCGATGTTTAATTTTTATTTATAACTGTCTCCAAGAAATATTAAAATCCATTAATACATTTAATTATTAAGGCCATATGATATTCCATATTATTATTCGTGAACCCTAAGCCTAAATATACGTCAGTGTTGGTCTACATCTTATAAGATAGCTTAGGCCTACACCCTTCTTTCCTTATGTTACACCTTAACCTTTTGCTACCCCTAATGTAAACATTTTTGAGGAATTTACATTAAAAAGCTATTTACGAATTTTGTTCAATAACTTACTTAAAAGTTTATGTTCAATCTTACAGCCTTTATTCACCGTAACCGCAATTAAACTTCACATAGCCTACAATATAGGCTACTTTGTGCGATCGTATCTACTTAAAAGAAAAACAATCTATTAAAATGCTTAACTTAAGGTTTTTAAACTATTAAGAAGCCACACTCTGATATAAAACTGTACAAACATTACATTACCCTCCGAGCGCCCTAATGACGGAATCCGCCATTAAAAGTTGGTACCTCGTTGCCCTTATGTCAGAAACTGCCATATTGCGTCATATTTTTATATAAAACCTGTAAAGTATTGAAAACAAACGTGAAATTGGGTGATAGAAATATCGCATTCTAAACTTTCATTTTCATGTATGATCGAACCTTCTAGCGGCAGTAGATCAATATAATTGATAATATCATTTGAATGTAAATTTTGCGAATAGTAAATTGTGGTTTTGGTATTGTATTGGTTACGAAATGGCAAAGAGCACTGCGAGTCAAATATTCATAACTGGATATTCATCGGTCTTGTTTGAAAGCAAGTGGTAGCACTGTATTCAGCTTGAAATATACGTTTAGACGGCATTGATCATAATGTTTATATGCCTTCGGACAGAACTGGAGTAAAATCAATTTTATACATTCTTTATGCATATCAATAAAGCCTAATGTGGCGGAATACGGTTTCTAGTAAAATCGTAATTTATGAACACTATAATTATTATTATATGTAAAATGACACGTCAGCGCAAAGGTGAGAAAGAATAGTAAATTTGTATGTAAGGTTGGTAAGCGGTAAGCTGTGATAGCTTACATCGGCTTTCAAAACGAATTTTAATATTGTTTAATTTCTGCTGTCGTGAGGTTTGCAAAAGTTTGGTTAGTTTCAGTTTCGCAAAATCGATGTTATCCGTGTATTTTCAATAAATCTTTGGGTTATTTTTGTGTTATATGCGTATTGTGCAGTGAAGTATTGTGCATGCCTCAGTAGTAATGTGTGTGCATAAATATTACTAAATTAGAATTGATGAAGTCTTCAAGAACTTAATTTTCTCTAATAAACTCATATATATATCAGTGTTTATATATTATGTTTAGTAAGCCTTAACTGATAAATGGGGAGGCTAACTATGCAGAGTATATTATCATTAATTACTTCAATGTAATTGTAATCAGAAATCCCAGGATTACACTGTAAGATAATACAATTAATTAACTTTAAAACTTCTTAGACGTGATAAAAAAGTTCTTTTGACTCAGACAATTGACAGATAACAGAATTCCATATTGTGATCTCAGATAGAAAAAAGTAAAAGAAAATTCAACGCAAATTCAGTGACCTGCCATCCTGCAATGTAATATTTACGTTGAAAAAACAACCTGGCTATTATCTGAACCTGGATGTTGTTAAGACGTTTCTTCCTTTTCTAGATATATGTTAACTACAAATTCCACGTAACATTTATAAATTACTGAAACCACTTAAACTCTCATAAATTCAGATTATAAAAATAGATTTATTCAATAAGTTTGATTTTGGATCTAAAAGAAATCCCAGATAACTTTTTGTGAACTAATAAATTTTACCTGGTAGCAAATACTTAAAAATATTAAGGTTGTTGATTTTTATTTTATAACGGTTTCTATAGGTATTTATGAAATTCAACCCTAACAGCACTCTGTCCCTTAGGCGGTATGGTAAAAAATAGAAAATATTTGTATTTTTAAACTTGGCTAATTTTTCTCAGCAGTTCTCATATAACATAACATGCAGAGTATTTGCTTGGTGAGCTTAACACAAGACAGGTTACCATTACAAAGGCAGGATTACCTCATGCCACGTAATGTGAGGTTGGTGCAACTCAACATGTACTTTACCAAGTCGACATTTGTCTTTAACTAAGTAGTTTAATTAGTAGTTTACCAAGTCAACCAAGTCTTTAAGGTTTCTCGTATTCACAAGTACAAATTGATTGATTTACTTTATTAGTGAATTTCCTTTGGAAAGTGAACTATTAGCATGACCTGCACGGTGAAACTTAAGCCCGGGACCACCATAGAAGTTCCTAACGTGACCCCCTGAACGCGTTTTGGGGGGTCGTTAAAAATTGTATATATATATATATATATATATATATATATATATATATATATATATATATATATATATAATATATATGTGTATGCACTCTAGCGGTCGCATTTTTTGTCCGATTTACTTCAAATTTGGTAGGGACGTTCCTTTCTATAACCTGTTGGACAAGTTCGTTGGGCAAAACAATCGGAAAACTCTAAAGCCATTTTTAGGGGATTAATCTTTCAGATTTTGAGTTTTTGGGCCCAAAAAGGGTCAGAAAAGCCCCATATGTAAAATTAATGCATGTTAAAAGATGGGAATTAGAAAGGCAAAAGTTTTAAGCCCTCTCCCGTCATTCTAGCATAAATATTTACCAAGTTATTAAAGAAAATGTGTATCGGGTAAACACAGTACGTTGTCTTATGGGGGTTTTACACTAGAAAAGCCTGTTATTCCTTTGTTAGAGTACTTTTATTATCCCCAGCAACCTCACGCCTACTTTCAAGCCTGTCTGGACCTTCTCCTAACCTTATAATGCGTAAAATTGTATTCCCAGCTTTGCAAGTAAATGAAACCAGGAGTATCAAAACAGCCAAAAAAACAATGTTTTCAGATTTTAATAAAAATTGGACAAATGTATGTTTTTACACTGATTTTGAGTTTTACAAGTTTTTATGTGGAAATTCACTTCCCTCACGTCAGCGTGCTGCGTGCGAACTCGTTAGTTCCTTGAAGTGTACATTAGTGTCCACGATTTATGCAAATCTAAAACGTGGAAATAAATGTACATTTTTATAGAAACTGTAAAAAAATTTAATTTGTAAATATACATTTCTCTAGATATTTATTATATATATTCCTTAGTAGTGGGCATTTGGGGCTGCTGGGGCGGAAGTGACGTCATCCGGTCACGTGACCGGATGCGCTGAGTCATTAAACACGTCATCTGAGCCTCAGCCAGTGACGTAGACGGTTTTGTGACGTAATGAGGGAAAGGTTAAAGTTCAAGGTCACTGGGAGGTAATTTTAAAAAGTACTACCTCGCACGCGTAAAATCCGATTGTGATTCGATAGTTTTAATTCGATAAAAATATCGAATGAAAACAATCGAATGGAGCAATCGAATGATACGAGTGCGAGGTAGTACTATTTCATTTATTACTTTAATGTTTACATTTGTTTTTATTTACAATAAGTTATGTTTACAATAATTTATGTTTACAATAGTTCCCCGTTGTTCGTCGTCATCGATGTTATTGATCCGGACGAGTTGCGGCCATCACTTCGCTTTCTGATGAAAGACGGTAGATACTTCGATTCCTGCGCAGAGTCCATGTTGTTTTTTGATGCGTAAAGTTCCAAAGATAAATCGTAGCCGGACGCAATTAGAAGTCTTAACTCTTCATTAAAAACCTCGAGGTCTTGGAAAGTCGCCAGATGAATAGAGTCATAATGAATACACCTAATTTTGATGGACATTTCAACAGAGAGCTCGATGTACACTGGTCAAGAGCCGGAGGTGTACTGACTATTCGCTAGCTAGCGTTTTGGTATCAAACAAAATGGTGGGGGTAAAATTGTGGTGGGGCGGAGCAGATGGTGGACGGCAGATGGCAGGCGGCAGGTGGCAGCTGGTGCGAGGCAGATGGTTGCTACTACATCCACCATCATTAGTCAAACCCTATTAGGGATGACATTATTGCTTCTGCATCAGAAGATATTGTGCTAGAAACTTCATGTACTTGTATTTCATCATTTGTATTGTCAGCTTGCTCAATATTAAAAGAAGAACATGTGGAAGAAACAGTAGTGCCTTGTATTTGCGAATCCATGTGAACTATGCAAGAGCCGCAGGTATACTGAAGTGATACAAGCATGTAGGATAGGCACTCGCCTTTACCCCCCACCACACCAGTTTCCCCCACCAAGTTTCCACATCGCACAATAACTACGGGACATGCATTAGTTAGGGTCTAGCTCTGACTCTGTGAGGATCGGAGCTCCGTAACTGAAAACATTAACAATTCTTGCTCGACACTGTTTTTGCGCAATCATAACAGTCACTGTGATCTAATTTATTGCATGTACTCATATGATGCATCTTGCGTAGCAGACAACTTGCTAAGAATGTTTCAGCCTGGAGTATTCTACGGCGAAATCGCTCACAATCCACTAACAGCGTAGACCTTCTATCTTCACAGTCGGAGAAGTAGAAGGTGGTGTCAGGCGGACTGTTGAAGGACACCTTCGTCATATTTCTGTAAAACTGTGACATCTTTAGAATAACACAAACTCTATAGGTAGATGTTAATCCTGCAAGAGCTGAAAGTATAATGATATAGCACTAGCGTGTATGATACCCACCCGACCTACCCGCACCACAACGTTACTTCGGTATACTGTAAACTATAAATAACTTGTCGTAGGTTAATCCATAAACAAAGTATTTATTTATGTCAGGCCTTGAAAGTGTTGTTTTCGCGCTATTTCTTCCCTACTCTCAGTCGGATCTGAATTCTATTCGCACCATCTTGTTCGTCTAATTAACCCGCGTAATTTGAGTACCCACTCGCTATACTTTAACTCAATAATAAAGAAGTTATTAATATGTAACCTCGAAAACATTGGTTTTTTCGCTATTTCTGCTATACCGTTGGTCGGATCTGAATTCGGTTTGCACCATCTTGTTCGTCTAATTAACCCGCGTAATTTGAGTACCCACTCGCTATACTTTAACTCAATAATAAAGAAGTTATTAATATGTAACCTCGAAAACATTGGTTTTTTCGCTATTTCTGCTATACCGTTGGTTGGATCTGAATTCGGTTTGCACCATCTTGTTCGTCTGATTATTCCGCGTAATTTGAGTACCCACTCGCTGTACTTTAACCCAATAATAAAGAAGTTATTAGTATGTAACCTTGAAAACATTGTTTTTTTTCGCTATGTCTGCTATACCGTTGATCGGATCTGAATTCTGCTTGCACCATCTTGTTTGTCTGATCAATTCGCGTAATTTGAGTACCCACATGACATACTTTGGACAAACATTGTACTTTTTTCGCTTCTGCTGCTATACCCTTGGGTGGATCAAAATTCTGTTTGCACCTCCTTGTTCGTCTGATCAATTCGCGTAATTTGAGTACCCACATGACATACTTTGGAAAAACTTTGTACCCCCCCCCCAACATGGGTCATGTTCAAGGTCAAGGTCAAGTTCAAGGACCTTGGGACTTAGAAATTTTCACAAAGTGGACTGTACTCAAACCGGAGACTAACAAAATCTCCTGCCTATGTACAGGCCAAGTCCCGAACTTGAAATGCTTAGGGTGGTCCTGAAAAGGACCGTTTGTGGAGGGAGGGTGGGATGGTAAGGGATTTTACTTTACAGTCCACTTCACTCTACTCTCTTCTTTAACCAAGGACAAGGTCTGCTTGTATGACACTTCTGGTGGTGCCGGAATTGATCGTGGCAATTCCACCTCAAAGAGAACTTCACCGGCAGTTAAGTAGTAGGTGCTTCCGTTCTTCAGCACCGCTCTGTACGGGAAGTTTCTTCTCAAATGTCTGAATTTTGTTTTGGTAACTTCAATGGGAGATACCAATTCGTCTTCCGTCAAGGTCTTCATCTTCTGCAACACGTGCAGATGATCCCGTGTGGCAGAGTGTCGTTCCGTTGTTGATGAAGAGTGTCGTTCCGTTGTTGATGAAGAAGTCGAACCAGAAGAACCTTGTTTGTAGTAAAGAGGGTGGTTTTTAAAATCCCTCTTTAGCCTCATTCTGAGGGAAGAAGGTTGTTTAAATCCGCTTGTCTTTGGAGCCGTCTTCTTCAAGGATTCCTTAATCCTTTTCAGCTTCTCGTTGGTTATCGGCGAAGTCATTTTGTAAGAAGAGAGAGAGCGAGAGCTGTGAAGTGTACCAGTCAATGGTTGAAGCTGGAATGAGGTACCAGACGGAGCAAAGCGGGTCGTCAAGTGTAACCGTGACATTTCCATATACGGGTAGAAAGCTAAAGACCGGTCTACATCCTGTTCCCCTTCCACCGTGACGACACCCCCCCCCTGACGTCACGGGGAGGAGCCCCCCCCCCGACGTCACGGGAGGAGCCCCCCCCCCTGACGTAACCCCCCCCCCGATTTGGGTCATGTTCAAGGTCACACCCCCCCCTTCGACCTCCCCACTTCCGCTTCGGTGACGTCACTTTGCCTTTATAAGCGGGAGCAGTCCGCAGTCTCGTCGCAGTAGCTTGCCGCCCGTTGTTTGGATATACGTCCCAGTGGGTTGCACTCTGCTGCAGCGTAGGTCTGTTAAGTGTGCGTTGGGCCCGACGCGCAATTAAGAGATCCGCGCCCTTGCATGTTTAGTTAGTTTGTTTATGCATGTTAGATAACGCTTGTAGTTTGCTGCTAGGTAATGTAGTTAGTCTAACATATATGTTAGTGTGTGGTATTGGTTTTAAGTGTTTTATTTACTAATAACATATGTACTCCCGGCCCTACAGGTCCCTCAACAACCTTGGTCAAAACTTGGGTTCGCAGCAGCCTGACGCCGGGTGTTTGGGTCTACGTCCCACCGGGTTTCAGTGATACTGTTGACCTTTGCAAACCCGACCTCGGCTGTTTTTGTAAAAGTAACGTTAACTGATTAATTTGTTTCTTTTACATAGTTGCTGGTAAAGTCTTTATTTTCAAAGTAATGTATCTTGTTTCTCATCCTTTTCCTAAACCCCTGACAATAAGGTTCGGCCCTGAAAACCAGCCTTGTCAATAAGATCAATACGGCCATGCAAACCGGTTGACACCACCTATCTCACCCATGAGAAACGTTTGTGAAATATAAAATCAGTCTCTTGTTTAAAATCAGTCTCTTGTTTGTTGTCTTTTGTCCCCTTCCCTAATACAGAGCGGGGAATAGAGCAGTATGTTATGCTCTATTCCCCGCTTTGGCATTATGTCAGATGACCTTGACCTACTGACGGGACTTAGAAAACCCGTCGTTTGATCAAATATTGGAAGAAATGTGGACTTAGAGATATTTCATGCGGACAAGGTTGACACAAAAATGTTGTATTAAAAATAAAAACTGGAGGGGGAAATGTTTTATATACTGCAACAGCGTGGTAAAAATCATCATATCGCTATGGAAGCTGTAGGTGTAAACACTTGGCTTGTTCCTTCCGAGCTTGCTATTTCAGAAGCCTTTCTGTCCATCCTTACTTATGAGTTCCGAGGCATTAAATTAAAAGTAAAGATAGAGCTGAGACCGTTGCATAGAAATGATATGCATTGTATTTTGGTGGAATGGGAATCGCCCTCCGGCATTAATCTTTTCCATTTTATCAAAAGATCGTGCAAGGAGTTTTATGTAAAACGGATAATAGTCTCCCTTGTTTAAACGTAGTACAGCTTGCTTCCAAAGTAAAATGGCAAAGGTAACACCTTTGCTATTTTACAAAATATTTTAACGTGTCCTTGACCCAGTTACCGGACTTGGAGCAATTCAGAGTATGCGATACAGTGTTGGAACAAACTACTGTCGAAGTCCTTGCCCCCCCCCCCATGATATATTCCTATAAAAGCGGGAGCAGCCCGCAGAGGGTTCGCAGTCGCAGGCCGACAGCCTAGCTAGCTGTTTGCCCGCGCTGTCCGCAATAGTATCTCTAGTATAGAGTTGGTACCACTGTATATTAGAGATGCTACCGTAGCTTAAGGCATGTCTGTTTATTATTAAGCATGTTAGAATAACGCTTGTAGTTTGCTGCTAGTAAATGTAGTTAGTTTAACTGTAGTTAGTTTGGTGTTGGTTTTAAAGTGTCTTTGAAGTGTTTTTATTTACTAATGAAATATGTACTTTTCTTTCACGCTTTAAAACTGATCTTGGTCAAAACTTTGGTTCACAGTTGCCTGGCGCCCGTTACTGACCAACGTCCGACTGGGTTTCAGGATGTTGTAGACCTTTGTAAAACCGACCTTGGTTGGTATGTCCTTTTCTTACACGCTATAACTAACCTTGGTCAAAACTTTGGTTCACAGTTGCCTGGCGCCCGTTACTGACCAACGTCCGACTGGGTTTCAGGATGCTGTTGACCTTTGTAAAACCGACCTTGGTTGGTCTTTGTAAAATTAACTTTAACTGATCAGTATGTTTCTCATCCTTTTCCTAACCCCTTACAAAAAGGTATGGCACGAAAACCGACCTTTGTCAATATGGCACGAAAACCGATTGACATCACCCATCTTACCCTCGAGAAACTTTTGAAAATACTCCCTGCAAACCATTTGTAACTTCCTTTTGTTTGGATAAATTAATAAAAGGTTCTGTTATCAGGTTTATTGCCTATAACTGTGACCTTTCTCAAAATTCACTTCCCTAATACAGAGCGGGGAATAGAGCAGTTTGTGGTCCAAGTGGGAATCACTTACTGCTCTATTCCCCGTTTTGGCAACATGTTCAGATTACCTTGACCCACTTCGGGACTTAGAACATCTTTGTTTGATAAGATATTGGAAGATGTATTTATTTCTTACAACAAAACACCCCCCCCCCACTCAAGGTCAGAACCATTTGGGTGGGGGCTCAACTGGTTTGGCTGACTCGGGTATAAAATAAGTTCCCCATCACTGGTAAAATCATTCTGCTGCTTGTGCTTGCTCACACAGGATCATGGCGCATATCAGAAAACACACCAAACCGATGAAATTTAACGTGAAGAAAACGCCGCTGGTTTTACCCACTACCTCTTCAGCATCAACTTCTTCTGCCCCGTCTATACTCCGCCAGGTTATATCATCGCCTCCTTCTACATCATCCTTCGGCCCTTCAGATATACTCCGCCAGTCATTATTATTATCTTTAATTCTTCCGGAGAAGATGACTGATTCACCGCACGATTCTACATCAAAGTATTCGCAGTCTTCTCCATCAAAGTTCTCGCCATCTTCTCCATCAAAGTCTTCACCATCTTCCCCATCACCAAGGTCAAGGTCTTCTTCTTCATCGAGTTCGAGGTCATCACCAAGGTCAAGATCTTCTTCTTCATCTTCATCGATTTCGAGGTCATCTTGTTCATCATCAAGCTCAGGGTCTTCTTCGACATCGAGCTCAAAGATATCTACAACACCCACCAAGCCTTTAACTACTGGACCAAAAATCATTTCTCCAATCGTCACTCCACATTCTACAAGTCTTCGTCCTTCAGTAATTTGCACAAGTATTAACCGTCCTTCAGAAAGATTTAATGAGCTAAAATCGTTGAGGAGGAAGTGTATGCTTCCTGCACAACAATGTGGTTATGTATTTAAAAAAGGTGCAAAGAAAGGTCAACGTTGTGCTAAATCCTGTGTCTTAAATGAGGAAGTGTGCGGTTCTCATTTAAAACACAATGCTAACGTTTCTCTTTCTTCACCACACCTAACAGTGAAACCATCCAAGATTCGGATTAATAGGCTTATTAAAAATAAACAATACTACTTTGTTAAAACAATGGGCTTTGCAAAAGTACTTTTAAAGTGTGGAGATCAACGCTACATTTTAAAATTACCTAGAGGCATGTTTCATCCTCCACGCCCAACCAAAAAAGACTATTTAATCCGAGTTGATTCGGGGACCACTGTGTGGAAAACATTACAGTAAAAAAAAAAAAAAAAAAAAGTTCAAACAGTTTTTCTAAATTAAAAATTAAAGTTTTTTCCAAATTAAAAAAAAAGTGTGGACAACCTATTTACATTTTGTAGCATATGCTGCAGAGTCTAAATAGATTGTCCACACTTTTTTTACAATGATACAACGACCTTGACCTAGATAACAGACTTTAAGGTGACCCTGACCCACTTACAGAACTTTATACTCTGTTAGTATTAAATTGTTCATATATTGTTACAATAATACCCCTTTCCCTATCACTAATTACCCCCACCACTTAAATCGGGGGGTATAAAAGAGGTTTTTCATCATTGCTTATCTCATTCTGCTACTTGTGTTAGCACTAGGATATATAGCAGCTATGTCACCAAAGGATAATATATTTCCTTCTGCAAAATCAATCGTGGGAATTATAAAACATATTGTGATTGAAAGTGAGGATGAAAATGAAGACGAATTGGAAGATGTTGAATTATTAAGTGATATGGATGCAATGGAAGATCTTGAATTATTAAGTGATATGGACAGTGATGATCTTGAAGCAGGATATATGGAACAAATTGAACCGTTAAGTGACGTGGAATCTGAAACCTATAGAATCTATCAGCATCTTCTCTATTCTGAAGAAATACATGATGAAAGCCCACCCACTAGTAGTAGTTTGGATGGGTTATTTTTAGATAGCGCACGAGGGGTATATCATATTCGTCGACGACTATTTCTTTCCGATGCTTCTGATACAACTGATTCCGATTCATCAAATGAGTCTGATTAAGTGTTGTTTTTTCTTGTCAACTGTCAAACTTTAAATACAGAGCGGGGAATAGATCAGTTTGTAGTCAAAGTGAGAACTACTTACTGCTCTATTCCCCGTTTTGGTAATATCGTTGTATAACCTTGACCCATTTACAAGACAGAAAATATTTACCAGCTTTCAATTTTTGTTTGTTTTGAAAAAGTGGGGGTAACTTATACATTTAATGGTGGGGGAACGTCTATTTAATGTCGATGAAACAGTGTATATTTATCATATCGGCATTATGAACCCACCAGCAAACTCCGTTTGTTACAGCTTTCCCCTCATCGATATCGATGATGTGATAAAACTTACATCAATAACAAAACGGTTTGAAATGGAAAGGCGACTAATAAAAGTCGACGTAATTCCACAAGATCTTCGTTCGACAATGTTGACCATCGAATATGTTAAAGATGAATCTACAACTGAAGATCCCTATTGTTTTATGAAATTTTTAGTTGATCGAGATGCAATGTGTACAATCCGATTTCACATCCGAGTTTAAAATATATTAAATCTTCCTGTTGGAGAAAATTGTCCTTGTTAAATACAAAGCGGGGAATAGATCAGTTTATGGTTTAAAATGAAATCATTTACTGCTCTATTCCCCGTTTTGGCAAATATGCTCAATGTCCTTGACCCAAATACAGAATTTTGTAGCCTCCAGCTACAAACTTAAACTTAACCTAAAACTTACCCCCACCACTTTTTCTAGGGTATAAATAGAGGTACATTTGCAGTGTTTTTTCATTATTGCGTTGACCCTTGTGAAGAGCACGCCTACATTATGAATCGCTGCGATATTTGTAAAGCTTCTTTCAGAGATGAATGGCTTTTAACCATTCATAAAGAATTGAAACAAAACACCAATACAAATACAGAAGAACCAAATGAAGAAGAATTAGATTCAATCGACCAACAACTAGCAAAACATCAAGAAGAACAAAATGAAGAAGAACACAACGAAGAAAAAGAAGAAAATGAAGAAAATGAAGTTTCAAGACCAAGTGTCATTCATTATGCACAATCAACGCCATCAACATCGACTTCTACGCCTGCTATGTCTACACTTCACCATCCTTCAACATCAACACCATCAACATCGACTTCAACGCCTGCTATGTCTACACTTCACCGTCCTTCAATATCAACAGCTGCTATGTCTACACTTCACCGACCCTCAACATCAACAGCAGTAGATGTGGAACTACACGCTCAAGCACTACCTGGTAAGGTAGTAACACATTTTAAAATTGACAACGTAAAATTACAACTTGAAAACTTTTTACATAACGCCAAAGAATTAGTATTCAAAACACTAAAGAATGAACAAAAAAGATTAAATTTTATCAAATTTGGACTGTTGCTAGATGCCATATTCACTAACATTCAAAACGAAACATCACCAAGAGGTTTCATGACAAAAAACCGAACCATCATGGCTGCGTCAGATATTGAAAAAATCGTAACAGAATGTTTTGAGGAACTTTTGACGAAACTACAAGAGCATGAAGGAAGAGGATCTGGATGGACTTTATTAAGTATAACAAGTCTGGATGTTAGAGTTCATAAACACGGTTATGGAATGAGAGGAAGTAGTTACATTCCTCTTCCGAAAAAATAAGTGATACAAAATCCTGTATTAATGTGCAAAATGAAGATAACGAATGTTTTAAATATGCTATGTTGGTAAAATATGTAAACAAAGACCACCAAAAAAGACCGAGTCAAAAATATGAAGAAGTTCAACATAAGTATAATTTCCAGGGAATGACGTACCCTGTTGCAATTACTGATATATCTAAATTTGAAAAGCAAAATCCGTCAGCTTCAGTCAACATATTTGGTTTGGATTTATCAAATAATGTGTATCCCTTGCGCATAACATCGAAAGAGCGCAACAATCATACTGACTTGTTATTAATCAATAAAGGAGAGATATCACATTACGTGTATATAAAAGATTTTGAAGGGATCGTATGTAAACAGTTAACAAAACATAAAAGTAAAATCACAACATGTAAGAGATGCTTTTGCCACGTGAGCAAACCATTAAGAAGAGGAGGTACAGAATGGTTAGTAGAACATCAAAGGTTATGTAGTGGAAACTATGAGGTAAGAATTAAATTGCCACATCCCAGCAGAGCGCAGATAAAATTTGATAAAATAAATCACCAATACCCTGTTCCATTTGTTGTGTACGCGGATTTCGAAGCATCCTTACTTCCAATTGAACAACAAGAAGAGGATATCACAAAAAGAAGCAAATATCAAAAACACGCACCAAACAGTTATTGTATACTAACAAAATCCACGCTGTCTGAAGAACATCTTCAAGAATTTGGACTATCATCTGCTCCGAAGATTTATCGCGGTGAACAAGCAGCGAAACACTTTGTAGATGATCTGTATGACATTGCCTCTAAGGTGGAAGAACTCTTCAAAATTAAAATACCGATGCTATCTATGGAAGAACATCAACTTCAACATCACAATCTGGCAACAACATGTTATCTGTGTAATAACCTATTTACACAAGATAACGTTAAAGTGCGTTACCACGACCATCTTACTGGAGCCTACAGAGGTGCAGCCTGTAATGCTTGCAACTTAAATTACAAAGTTCCATATTTTATTCCTGTTGTTCTACATAACCTTAGTGGATATGACTCTCATTTCATAATCCCGGAGTTAGGAAGAGATGATGGAGCAATAGATGTTTTGGCAACAACAATGGAAAAATTTATAAGCTTCTCTAAAAAGGTTGGCAAAATAAAACTTAGGTTTATTGATTCGTTTAGATTTATGCCTTCTAGCCTAATGAAATTAACTGAGAATTTAAAAAGAGAAGATCTGATAGAAACAAGCAAAATTGTAGCCAGTAGTAAAATGGATCTGGTTCTTAGAAAAGGAGTCTTTCCCTACGATTACATCGATGGACTGCATAGATTTAATGAAACATCACTTCCTCCACCAGAACAATTTAACAACAAACTCAATGAATCGGAAATTTCACTTGAAGACTATCAACATGCATGTCGAGTATGGAACGAGTTGGATATGAAGACTTTGGGAGAATACTCAGACTTTTATGTAAAACTTGACGTGACTCTTCTCTGCGATGTTATGGAAGAATTCCGAAGAACCTGTTTTGCAGCATACGGTTTGGACCCTCTACATTCATATACATCTCCAGGACTAGCTTGGCAAGCAATGCTAAAAGAAACAAAATGTAAACTCCAGCTGTTAACAGATATAGATATGTTTTTAATGGTTGAGTCGGGTGTTAGAGGTGGATTAACTCAAAGCGTGACGAGACATATTAAAGCCAACAACAAATATCTACCTGACCATGATCAAGAGAAACCTTCAACGTACTTGGGATATTTCGACGCAAATAATCTGTATGGATGGGCCATGTCGAACCCACTTCCATTTGACAACTTTAAATGGGTTGATCCCGACTGTATTGGCGATATTTCACAAATTCCAAAACATGGAGATACCGGATATATTTTGGATTGTGACTTTGAATATCCAGAACATTTACACGATCTTCATTATGACCTTCCACTCCTTGCAAGAACAGAAACTTCACCAACTGGAAAACACCCCAAATTAATGATGACCCTTAACAATAAACAACGATACGTAGCTCACTATTGGGTTGTTCAACAAGCTATCGAATTAGGTTTACGTCTTACTAAAATTAATAGAGCTGTGGAATTTTCCCAATCGTGCTGGTTGAAACCATACATAGACTCGAATACTACCAGAAGAGCAGCCGCTACATCAGCCTTTCAAAAAGACTTTTTTAAATTAATGAACAATGCGATATTCGGTAAAACATTAGAAAACAAAAGAAGACATAAAAACGTTAAACTTGTTACAGATCCGAACAAACTACAGAAACTCGTACAACAGCCGAACTTTAATACATCTATAATTATTAATGAAAATCTTGTAGCTGTATCTATGAAGAAAACAAGTGTGAAGATGGATCGTCCTTTGTCTATAGGAATGTCAATCCTGGATATCTCCAAGACTCATATGTACGATTTTCATAACAAAAAGATGGTCACCTTTTATGGACGGGAAAACATCGGCATCTCCTACATGGATACAGACGCTTTTATATATTGGATAATTACTAACGATATGTATGAAGATCTTCGGACATTTGATTACAAAAACGACTTTGACTTTTCCGACTATCCAAAAGATCATCCAAACTACGACAATGACAGAAACAAAAAAGTGCTTGGCAAATTTAAAGATGAAGCCAATGGTGTTATACTTCAAGAAATTGTTGCACTAATGTCAAAATTATATTCTTTACAACTAAATGAAAACCAAGTCATTAAGAAGGCTAAAGGAGTAAAAAGTTTGTATTTAAAGAAGAATGTGCATTTTAATCACTATAAGAAATGTTTATTTGAAGATCAAGATATAACAGCAAAATTCAACACAATCAGAAGTTTCAACCATCAGCTGTACAGCGTGACGGAAGTAAAAAAAGCTCTCTCTTCAAATGATGATAAACGACACATCCTTGCAGACAACATCCACACTCTACCATTCGGCCACTATTCCCTCAACCCTATTGATGAGTAACCCTTTCATCGTCCTACATCCCTTTTCCTTTTCCTTTCCGTATAAAAGGGGGAACACAGCAGTATTTTGCTGTGTTCCCCCTTTTATACATTAGTTTAGAATGACCTTGACCTATATAAGCAGATTTATACCAAAGAATATTTAATATCATATCAGCTGTCATCGTGAAACCATCATGTCAGACCTGAAGGAGAAGATTATTAATGAACTACACAAACCTGCAAGAATAAAGTTTCCAAGAAGAAATACTGTTATAAAAGGGATAAATGATCTATATCAAGCGGATTTAATTGAAATGCGACCGCATAGCAGAATAAACAAAGGATTTAAATATATACTCACAATTATTAATTGTTTTACAAAAGTTGCAGACGCTTTGCCTCTAAAGGACAAGACTGGTAAAAGCGTAACAGAAGCCATGGAAATAGCCATAAAAAGAGATAAAAACAAAATTAAACATTTACAAACTGATGATGGAAAAGAATACTTTAATACAAACTTTGCACAGTTAATGAATAAATATAAAATAAATCATTATTCTACAAATTCAGAGAAAAAAGCAGCTATTGTAGAAAGATTCAATAGAACCTTAAAAGGAGCACTGTATAAACAATTTTCAAAAAGAGGTTCTTACGTATGGTATGATGTTTTACCACAATTAATAAATGATTATAACAACAGGTTTCATAGAACTATCGGTATGAAACCTAACAAAGTAAATAGAAGAAATGCAAAAGATGTATTAAAACGCATAAAGAAAAATACAAAGCCTAAAGTAGAAAAAATGCAGCCAAGAAAATTTAATGTAAGTGATAAAGTACGGATTAGTAAATATAAGGGAGTGTTTACCAAGAAATACCTTCCCAATTGGACGAATGAAGTTTTTACAGTGTATAAAGTGCAACCGACTGTACCTGAAACGTATATCTTAAAAGATAACAAAGGAGATTTGTTGCAAGGTGCATTTTATGGACATGAAATGTTAAAGTCAACAGTAGGTGATGTATATCTTGTTGAAAAAGTGTTACAAAGAAAAAAGGACGCAGTTAAAGTGCGGTGGTTAGGGTTTAACAAAACTGAGGATTCATGGATACCTATAAAGGACTTGGTGTAATGCAAGCAACTCATTTCATCGTTAACCTTTGAGCAGGATGGAGATTATTCACCATAAAGATCGATTCAATATTAATAACATAGATGATTTAACTGTGGATAACGTTAAAATCAACAATGGTAAACACGGTAGTTTACTTCCAAACACTGTTCGATGTATAGTAAGTGGCCCCTCAAACTGTGGAAAGACCAATGTCGTCTTTAATTTGATCACTAATCCGCAGGGATTAAGGTTTAATAACATATATATTTTTTCAAAGTCTCTACATCAACCAAAGTATAAATTGCTGGATAAAATCCTATCTGATGTGTCTGATGTTAATTTTTACAAATTTAACGCTAGTGATAGCATTATGCAACCAAACGAAGCGAAACCGTATTCTGTATTTATATTTGACGATGTATCTTGTGAAAATCAGGATACTATTAGAAACTACTTTGCCATGGGAAGACATAATAACATCGACAGCATATATATAGGACAAACTTATAGCAAAATCCCAAAACAACTTATCAGAGATAATGCAAATATTCTAATTGTATTCAAACAAGATGATACTAACCTAAAACATATATATAACGATCATGTGAATGCGGATATGCCATTTGAAAAGTTTAAAGAGCTTTGCGGAAAAGCATGGGCGGAAAAGTATGGATTTTTGGTTATTATGAAAGATCAAGCTATAAAAGATGTTCGTTATAGAATAGGTTTTGATAAATTTGTTTTAATACACTGATTAGCGGTATTACTGTACAAGTCGTCAAGGTGTGAAGATGGTTAACCAGCAACTAATAACACTCCAAAATGCACCTCTATTTATACCCGAATAAGAACAGTGGTGGGGGGTATACATGCCGGAGTATATGTGTTAGTGAAGAAATACCAAATTTTACGCAGGAAGTACATTTTGCATCAAACCAAGATGTTTTCAAGTCCCCAAAGTGGGTCAAGGTCGTTTGAACATGTTGCCAAAACGGGGAATAGAGCAGTAAGTGATTCTCACTTGGACCACAAACTGATCTATTCCCCTCTTTGTATTATTTAACAGATCTTTAAGTTTTCTTTTAATTATCCTGATCTTCAAAAAGTTGTTTGTATGAGGGTTCTTCAGCAAAGAAATGTTGAACCGCCAAGTCATCTTCAGTCAAAGGTACATGATTCCAACAGTTTTTGATCGATTGAGAGAGCTGACAGCGGTTCTTGGAGTTTTTCATCTTCAGTCAGAGGACATGATTCCAACAGTTTTTGGTCGATTGAGGGAGCTGACAGCGGTTCTTGGAGTTTTAACTGTAAACTTTTGATATATTCCATGGCCTTATACAAAACGGTTATTTTTGCATCTCGAGGATTGGCGAATGGGATTACACTTTGTAATCTCTCATATCCAGAGTTAATATTCACTCTCCATTTCTTTGAGTGTTCAGCGTTTCTCTGACTGTAGCCAGATCTGGAGTTGGATGTGCTTGCTTGCGAATCCATAGCTGACTAATACGTGTATTCTAAAGTGCATGGTTAAATACCTGCTTACCCCCACCATTAGAGTACCCCCCTCTTGGAGCATATGTTTGATTTAGTAATAATTATTGTATCAAAAGAAGTTGTTTCCAAGTCCAGATATAGGTCAAGGTCATCTGAAGATATTTCCAGAACGGGGAATAGAGCAGTAAGTAGTTCTCACTTTGACTACAAACTGATCTATTCCCCGCTCTGTATTTGTAGTTGGAAGGTTAACGAAGAAAACTAATCAGACTCATCTGACACATCCGACTCATCAAACGGAAATAAGCGACGGGGGAGAAAGCTAGTGACGTAGGTACCCTCAAAAAGGGTCCTACTACCACTCGGAGTTGCCTCCATGTGTTCCAAACAGAGTGACTGTTGGTAACACTCCGCATCGTCCGAATTCGAGTTTTCCTCCACGTCATCCGCTACACTAGAGATATCCTCATCACTCTCCAATTGTTCCATCCAACTCACGGATTCCATCTCTACGGAATCAACTTCTTCATCTTCCAACACCGCATCTTCATTTTCATCTTCATCTTCTAACATAATGTTTTTTAACATTAGAATTACCTCTCGTGGATGAGGAAAGATGATGTCTCTTGGTGCCATGACTAGACTGATTCAACCATTGATACAAACTCGCCTTTTATACCACAATATTTAGAGGGGGGGGAGCGTTGGGGAGGGGATATTGTTGTTAAATATATATTTAGTACTAAACAAAGTTGTTTCCAAGTCCTGAAGTGGGTCAAGGTCGTTTGATCATGTTACCAAAACGGGGAATAGAGCAGTAAGTGATTCTCACTTGGACCACAAACTGATCTATTCCCCGCTTTGTATTCCAGACGTCTTTAATTTTGTTAACCCAGTTATTCATCCTGGTCTTCATCCATGAGGAAGATTTGTTTGTAGGCTGACGGTTCTTCCTCAAGAAAATGATGTTTCGCCAACCTATCTTCTACCAGGAACACGCATTCTATCGGTTCAAGAGAGACCGGTTCTTCAGAAGGAACTTCTGCAACTATTTCCTGCAGATGTTTTATGTATTCTATTGCCCGATATATCATGTCCTTTGTTTTAGTAGTAGATTTAACGCCCGGGACTTTACTTGATAATCTCCGGTAGGCTTTTTGCATTGTCAGCTTATATGTTTTTGTTCTTAATGTGTTTTCGGCTCTTCGGTTCCGCAAGCAATTGTTGAACTTCAAAAACTCTGATAGTTCATCTTTATACTCTTTGGATGTGCTTGCTTGGGAATCCATAGCTAACTACTGGGATATTCCGATGCGGTCGCTTAAATACCATGTTTACGTGGTGGGGGTAAATGTCAAGGATATTATTGTAGGAAGTACATTTTATATCAAACAACGAGGAAGTACATTTTATATCAAACAACGATGTCGCAGAATGACAAGTCTTGTAAGTGGGTCAAGGTCGTCTGAACATACCACCAGAACGGGGAATAGAGCAGTAAGTGGTTCTCACTTAGACCTCAAACTGATCTATTCCCCGCTCTGTTTTTAATCTCTCTCCTTTTTATTGATTCAACAATGGTTTGGTTTAATATAAAATGTTGGATTGATGATCCATTTCTGCCGGAGTAACCTTTCCATTATACCAATCATTTTAAGTAACTTTACATTGTTTTTATAGCTTGTTTTCCATGCTTCCTGTTCACTATTATACACTGGAGCCGTAGGCTTCCACATATACAAATCACAACCAACCTCCCAATCGAGAAACTTGTGCAGTAATCTTCTTAAGACAATTAACTGATCGTGATTTTCAACCTTTCTGCTTACTACTAGTGTTGCTGCAGCGATAGGGAGAGCGGGTGTACTCATTTTCAGCAGAATGATTTTACCAGTGATAGGGAACCCCTTTTATACTACGTTTAAATGGTGGGGGTTAGTGGTGGGAGTACAAGGGTTAGGGAAGGGGTATATCGTGTTAAGAAATAAATATATCTTCCATTATTTTACCACACGGAGTGTAAGTCACTACTATACACGAATATTCTAAGTCTTTTTAGTGGGTCAAGGTCGTCTGAACATATTGCCAAAACGGGGAATAGAGCAGTAAGTGATTCTCACTTTGACCACAAACTGATCTATTCCCCGCTTTGTTTTTTTTTTTTTTTTTTTTTTTTTTTAACCCCTCTCATTGTTTAGTCATCTTCTTTTTTAAGGGTCGGAGGTTCGACAAAAACGTTCCCTAATTCTTTTTGTAAGATTGAGGGGGGCAGCGGTTCCTCAGGCAGTTCAGCTTTTATACAAGGTTCTTGAAGCTGTGTTTGAAGGAACTTAATATATTGTACTGCCTGTCGAATTTTTGAAATCCTAGAATCACTAGGATTAGCAAATGGTACAGCGACTTGTAATCTTTTGAATCCTTCTCTTACTTTATTTTCGTTTCTTCGCGAACGTGCACTATTTTGTTTCGCTCTACGTTTCCAGATTACTTCCATATCAGTAGCTGATGAGTTGGATGAACCTGCTGGAGTCTCCATAGCTGACTAATGAATATGTTCTACGATGCCACGCTTATATACCCGCTTACCCCCACCTAAAAGGTTGGTGAACAGGTCAATGTTTTGGTTTGAAAAGGAATTTAAACAGAGCGAAATGTTTCTAAGTCCGTTTTCTAGGTCAAGGTCGTTGTAACATTGTAAAAAAAAGTGTGGACAACCTATTTACACTCTGCAGCATATGCTACAAAATGTAAATAGGTTGTCCACACTTTTTTTTTTTAATTTGGAAAAAGAAAGACTTGATTTAATTTGGAAAAAGGTTATTACAATTTTTTCCACACAGTGGTTCCTGAATTGTCTCTGATTAGATAGTGCTTTTTCGTGGGTTTGTAGGGATGACGCATGGCTTTAGGTAATCTTAAAATGTAGAGTTGGTCTCCACATTTTAACATGACCTTTAAGAAACCCATTATTTTGACAAAGAAGTATTGTTTGTTTTTACAAAGCCTATTAATCCGAGTTTTGGCTGGTTTCACTGTTGGATGTGGTGTGGAAAGAGAAACGGTACCCTTGTGTTTTTGTCTTAAATGAAAACTGCATAATTCTTCATCTAAGACACAAGATTTAGCACAACGTTCCCCTTTCCTTGCACCTTTTTTAAAACTGTATTTACATTGTTGTGCAGGAAGTAAGCACTTCCTTCTCAAGGATTTTAATTCATTAAATTTCTCTGAAGGAGTTTGATCATTTATGCAGATTACTGACGGACGAAAACTTGTGGAAGGTGGAGTGATGATTGGAGAAATGATCTGCGGTATAGTGGGTGTTGAAGATCTTGAACTCGGTGATGATGATCCCGAGCTCGAAGATGAAGAAGAAGAGGACCTCGAGCTCGAAGATGACGAAGAAGAAGATGACGAAGAAGACCTTGTCCTTGACCTTGGTGATGGGGAAGATAAAGATGATTGTGTTGGTGACTTGGGTCTTGGTGGTGGAGAAGATGGAGACCTTGGTTGCGACTCTTCCGGGATTATCAAGGACATCAGTAATGCGTGGCGGAGTATGGACGCAGGACCGGATGATGAAGAAGCAGGCGATGAAGAAGCAGGCGATGAAGAAGCTGGCGAAGATAAAACCTGGCGGAGTAGAGACGGTGCAGAAGTAGTTGGTGTAGATGATGAAGAAGCAGTAGAAGAGGTAGTAGGTGTTACAAGAGCTAGTTTTGCTACGACCATCTTCTTAGGCTTGGTCTGCTTCCTGATATGCGCCATGGTTAAACACAAACAGCAGAATGTTTTACCAGTGATGGGGAACCTCTTTTATACCCAATGTAAGTGGTGGGAGATGTAAATGGTGGGGAGATGTAAGTGGTGGGAGTGGAGGTGATTGAGAAAGGTTATTTTAAAAGTATATTTCTTCCAATATTTGATCAAACGAAAGTTTTTCTAAGTCCCGTCAGTAGGTCAAGGTCATCTGACATAATGCCAAAGCGGGGAATAAAGCATAACATACTGCTCTATTCCCCGCTCTGTATTGGGGAAGGGGACAAAAGACAACATACAAGAGACTGATTTTAAACAAGAGACTGATTTTAAACAAGAGACTGATTTTAAACAAGAGACTGATTTTATATTTCACAAACGTTTCTCATGGGTGAGATAGGTGGTGTCAACCGGTTTGCATGTCCGTATTGATCTTATTGACAAGGCCGGTTTTCAGGGCCGAACCTTATTGTCAGGGGGTTAGGAAAAGGATGAGAAACAAGATACATTACTTTGAAAATAAAGACTTTACCAGCAACTATGTAAAAGAAACAAATTAATCAGTTAACGTTATTTTTACAACAAACAGCCGAGGTCGGTTTTGCAAAGGTAAACAGTATCACTGAAACCCGGTGGGACGTAGACCCAAACACCCGGCGTCAGGCTGCTGCGAACCCAAGTTTTGACCAAGGTTGTTGAGGGACCTGTAGGGCCGGGAGTACATATGTTATTAGTAAATAAAACACTTCAAACCAATACCAAACACTAACATATATATTAGACTGACTACATTACCTAGCAGCAAACTACAAGCGTTATCTAACATGCTTAAACAAACTAACTAAACATGCAAGGGCGCGGATCTCTTAATTGCGCGTCGGGCCCAACGCACACTTAACAGACCTACGCTGCAGCAGAGTGCAACCCACTGGGACGTATATCCAAACAGCGGGCGGCAAGCTACTGCGACGAGACTGCGGACTGCTCCCGCTTATAAAGGCAAAGTGACGTCACCGAAGCGGAAGGGGGGAGGTCGAAGGGGGGGGTGACCTTGAACATGACCCAAATCGGGGGGAGGGGGGCTCCACCCGTGACGTCGGGGGGGGGGGGGTTGTGTCGTCACGGTGGAAGGGGAACAGGATGTAGACCGGTCTTTAGCTTTCTACCCGTATATGGAAATGTCACGGTTACACTTGGCGACCCGCTTTGCTCCGTCTGGTACCTCATTCCAGCTTTGCCTTGCGAACTGTATACACCTCTGCGCTATGTCTTCTCCCATCACACCCGAGAAACTGCAACGTTTGAAGGAGACTTTGAAGAAGTCTTCGGAAAAAAGGAGCGGATTCAAAAGACCTAGTTCTTTTAGATCTTGCATACAACAGAATTTTCGAAACCACCCACTTTACTTTGACCAACGGCCTTCGACGTCTACTGCATCTTCGCCATCGCTATCGCCTCGCCCTTCATCGCCGCCACCAACTGTTGAGGAGATAATGAAGAGGACGGCTACGGTGAAACTTACCGAGTTGGTAACGCCGCTGGAGTCTGTCACCGTCAAGTTTGCGCAGTTGAAATTAAACGTGGAGTATCTATTTGTGGGGAAGATCAGCGATGATGAGTACCTACTCCAACACCTCTTTGGCGGCCGTTACGTCAAGGTCCACCTTCCAAGGTCCACTCTGCCACCTCCTGAGACCAAGTGCGACTTGTTTTTAGTACGGCAGAAGGGACAAGTAAAGTGGGTTACGAAGAAAAAATAAACACTGTCCACCGCTCACCGCTCCTTATCCACCATCTCCTTCAAACACAAACGGTCCTTTTCAGGACCACCCTAAGCATTTCAAGTTAGGGACTTGGCCTGTACATAGGCAGGAGACTGTTAGTCTCATGTTTGTGTGCAGCCCACTTTGTGAAATTTTCTAAGTCCCAAGGTCCTTGACCTTGACTTGACCTTGAACATGACCCATTTTGGGGGGGGGAGGGGGGGGTACAAAGTTTGTGCAAAGTATGTCATGTGGGTACTCAAATTACGCGGATTGATCAGACGAACAAGTTGGTGCAAACAGAATTCAAATCCGACCAAGGGTATAGCAGTAATAGCTAAAAACAACTATTTTGAAGGTTAAACCTAAATAACTTCTTTATTTACGGATTAAAGTATATCAAGTGGGTACTCAAATTACGCGGATTGATCAGACGAACAAGTTGGTGCAAACAGAATTCAGATCCGACCAAGGGCATAGCAGTTATAGCTAAAAAACAGCTATTTTAGAGGTCAAACCTACATAACTTCTTTATTTACGGTTTAAATATATCAAGTGGGTACTCAAACTACGCGGATTGATCAGACGAACAAGTTAGTGCAAACAGACTTCAGATCCGACCAAGGGTATAGCAACTGTAGTGAAAAACAACTGTTTGAAGGACAAGGGAACGTTGTGGTGGGGATAGGTGTCTATCCTACAAGCTAGCGCTACATCATTATACTTCCAGCTGTTGTCGGATGAACATATACCTATATAGTTTGTGTTAACGTTTGAACATGTCACAGTTTTACAGGAATATGAGTAAGGTGTCCTTCAGTAGCCCGCTTGCCACCACCTTCTACTTCTCCGACGATGAAGATAGAATGTCTACGCTTTTAGCGGACAATGAGCGGTTCCATCGTAGAATAGCCAAGGTTGAAACACTCTTAGCCAGTTGTCTGCTGCACAAGAAGCAACACATGGAAACATGCACTAGTTTAGATCATAGTGACTGTAATATTTATACACATATAGTGTTGAGACAAATTAATTGAAGTTTTCAGTTAAGGAGCTACGGTCTTGACAGTGTAAGAGCCAGACCCTAACTAATGCGTGTACGCTAGTTAGTGCGCGATGTAAGAACTTGGTGGGGGAAGTGGTGTGGTGGGGGGGAGTGATGTGGTGGGGGAAGGGACGAGTACCTAACCTACACTCAAACGCTGCATTACTATACAATCATTGGAACAGACAACACCATGAGCAGCGTCAACGACAATATTTGGGGAGATGCGGTTTGTGAGGAGGAGTTGATAGCAACTCTTGACGCTACCGAGGTTGAGCAAACTACATCTCAGCAGCCAACAAGCAACATCATAAGCCGTGGCAATAACATTATTTGGGGAGGTGTGATTAGTGAGAAGGAGTTGGTGGCAACTCTTGAGACTACCGAGGTTAATCAAGGAGCGGCGATGCAAACTATATCTCAGCAGCCTAGGACATATGAACAAGTCCTGGAGGAATATAAGAACGCGTATGATTATGCTTGCAAGAGGTGGTGTGCGCAGCCGCAATGTCCAGAGCAGGAGGATGAAATGGAAGCGGATTTTCGGCTGGTTACTAAACTAGAGGAGGAACTTCAACGTGCAGACCAGGGTTTTAACTAATGGATATTTTATCCAAAGTCTTCCTCCCCACGTCAGCTGCCATCTGCCGCGCACTTGTCACCTGCCACCTGTCGCCTGCCATCTGCCGCCTACCATCTGCCGTCCGCCATCTGCTCCGCCCCACCACACTTTTACCCCCACCATTTGGTACGATTGCAACGCTAGCTTGTGAATAGTCAGTACACCTCCAGCTCTCGACTGGTGAACATCATCCTCTCTTTGCGCTCTTCACAAAATAACATTGACATGTCACTCAAGATTCGATGTATTTATTATGACTCTATTTATCTATCAACTTCTACGGACCTGGAGGTTTTTAAAGAGGAGTTAAGACTTCTCCTAGCGAATGGCTACAGTTTATCTTTAGAACTGATCGCAACAAACAACATTGACTCTGCTCAGGGGTCAAAGTATCTACCGCCTTTCATCAGAAAACGAAGTGATGGCCGCGACTCCGGATCAACAACATCGATGACGACAAACAACGGGGAACTATTGTAAACATAAATTATTGTAAACATAACTTATTGTAAATAAAAATAAATGTAAATAATAAAGTAATACATGAAATAGTACTACCTCGCACTCGTATCATTCGATTGCTTCATTCGATTTTTTCATTCGATATTTTTATCGAATGAAAACTATCGAATCACAATCGGATTTTACGCGTGCGAGGTAGTACTTTTTTAAAATAACCTCCCCGTGACCTTGAACTTTAACCTTTCCCTCATTACGTCACAAAACCGCCTACGTCACTGGCTCAGCCTCAGATGACGTGTTTAATTACTCAGCGCTTCCGGTCACGTGACCGGAAGCCATAAATGAAGTGAGCCAGCAGCCCCCTTTCGCCACTACTTTCCTTATTATTATTATTATATATTACCTTGGTAATATAGGAAACTGTGAATTGTCTTTGATGCATGATAGAGGCGAAGGCTTCTGAAAAAATAATACTGTCTATCACCTGAACCAAGATCTTTCGAATTCATAAACATTACATTGTTTATTTACATATCCTTTTGAAATCTTTATTGGTATTGCATATTCATTACGTAAATTTTTATGATCTTCATGGGTTATTGTAGATTTCAAATATTATAACTACTATGGTTCGTTTAACAGTATCAGCAAGTTGTTCAACAATCGATTAATACTTAAAAATAATTTTTGGTTATAATAATACATTTAATCGTGTGGTTATTATTATGCGATAAACAACTAAGGTTTTTTATCCAACTTTAGACAGATTTAAAATATTATTAACTACTATGGTTCGTTTAACAGTATCAGCAAGTTGTTCAACAATCGATTAATACTTAAAAATAATTTTTGGTTATAATAATACATTTAATCGTGTGGTTATTATTATGCGATAAACAACTAAGGTTTCTTATCCAACTTTAGACAACTAATAATTTTATTGTAAGCAAAATTTTAAATTTTAAATCCCTTTTCAATATTTATCCTGGCTGTATTTATTTGTGCTCTTTATAAAGCTATTTTTCATTTTTACTGAAAGATTTAGTGAATATTATTGTTGGATTTTCAACTTTAATAACAATCTATATATATACTGTACAATAATAAGTACTGCTTCAATGTAATTGAGGTTGTCACTTAACTATAGGATGTAAATAATTAAATATATTTTACATATAATATATAACATTAACCGACATTAATTAAATTCCTAATAATACGGTAACTATAAAAGTGTGATAGCTTTGATCCGTGCCAGGGGTAAACAAACAGGTTGTAACAGCAAATCAGGAAAAGTTCCTTCTCCCTGAACTGATTGTTTCCTTCCGTGAGGGATCTATTAAAGTGTTTTCTCAAATGGACTCAGATATCAGTTATTTTTGCCTGCTTTCTGAAGAAGCGGTATTGACCAATAAATAGTGCATTTGTGGCCGCATGTAGAATGATGTATTATTTAAAGGTGTTTTAATACATTAACAGATCCCAAAGATACCCCTGTTACTAAAATAGAAATATAGTAATAAAATATATTTTTAATTTTTTATCATTACATACTTTTATTACCAATAGAATTCAATCTATCTATTTAAAATTTCAGATTAAAGTGTTAATTTAATAAAAGTACTTGCCGTTGGCAAATTTATTAAATAGGATTAATTAAATTATTTTTAATTGCTTTATAAGCTTGAAGTAACCTTTATTTTTTTCCTCCCATTGTACAGAAAAATGGATTATTTAGTTATTCATTAGGAGAATTTAAATAAAGATATTTTTGGTAAGGTAATATGTTTAAACTTATTTTAATGGCTAATAATTTTAAGGTTTACTGATCGGATGGTAATCTAATAAAACCATCTCGCGGGAGTGGTTAGCATGAATCAAATTGGTTAAATGGCATGGCTGCCATTGGTTTAACTACCAACACTTAACACCAGGGACTGAAAATTGCTCACAGTAAACTTTATATGCCTCATCTGCTAAGGTTTAACTTATTCTCATCAGGTAAAAGATTTGGTTTTATAATTGTGTAATTTTTTTTCTTTGTATATAGGATTACATATTTAGGTAAAATTAATAATTTCTTGAATATCATAATACTGGTTGTTATTATAATTAAACAGAATAAAAAAAAAACTACGACTCACAACACTACACAATATATTTACACTTATACTTACGTACGATAAGGTAAATATACAAAAATTAAATAAATTAAATATAAGGCGATCAATTTCAACCAGTCACCCAAATCTTTATCAGGTCCAATTATAGAATCTCCTAGGGTGAGTTTGTATCCCAAATATCTTTTATTACATTTTTTTAAATCAATCTTGATCCCAGTTGAACATTTTTGGGTATTGTGTTAAATTGGAGCTATCATACTGTATTCAACATTTGTTTTTCAAATGTAAAAGTAGAGCTGTGACTCATACTTTTGAACTATCCTTGTCAACAATTATTACAATATAAAGATTCATATTGTTTGGAAATGCATTTTGAAATGAGTTTCAAATACTTCAAAATTAAAATCTACACCTATCCTCGTAACTCCATCACATAATAACCATGAATCACCACCATTCTTTCTTAAATTGAATTGGCTTGGTTTTCAATGTTTCGGACCACATTTGGGGATACTAGAATCCGCCATATTTGAATGCGATATTTTTTTCAGGTGGGTTGTGACCTATCATGTTTAACAATGTATTCACGCTAAAACCAAAATAAATTTTCAAATGTCAAATTTCGTTCTAATGACATAGACACTTTTTAAAATCTAAAAATTGTAATATCATAATATATTTAGATATAACCCGATTAATAATAACTGTAAAGTCAACAACAGACCTAACTTGGGTTTCCTGATTTTTTATCCACTCAAATAAAAGGTTAATCGGTAGAAATATTAATTTATTTCATCACATATCCTTTATCCTTTAACACGACAGAGTATCTTTCTTGGAAGTGATGGATGGCAGGTAATCTGTCTTATAACAAACCCTGTAAGTGGCCTCCTGCCAAGAATGTATACTTTCGTTTGTAAAGATATCCGTAATTTTGTCTGCGTGTGCACTTAACGTAGCCTATTGATAAACCATCTACAAAACATAAAGACTTTCTTAAGTTTATGTTAAAATGTTTGTGATTAGATCAAATAAAGTTCAAAAAAACTCATTAAAATACAACGTAAATGTACAATTATACGTCTTCGAAAACAAGAGTGACTCACAGTTTGTACATAAAAAAACAAATATAAATTAAGTTTATATCCTTTTGGTGATTCAGCAGTACACTATTGCAGGTAAATCGTAGTTTAGCCTGCCATTTCAATGTTTGGTTCTAAAATCATTGTATAAGTTGTGCAAAAGGTGGGAGAGCGTTGGACAATTATAGTGAATTAAAAAAAATTGTGGTATACTATATTTTAACAACGTATTTTTTAAATAGCCTATTAATCAGACATTAAAACGATGACTCAAAAATGTGTTGTTGGTCACAAGAAATGATGTACCAAAGATCGTCAGTCCCCACAAATTAACATAATTAGGACTAGACAAAAATTTCTTGAAAAAAGGTTTTGGAACCATTTATATATTGCTGCGAATGTCGTAAGCCAAGAAGGTAAACCCTCTCCTAGTACATTCACCGCCAGTAAAACAGTTATACGCTTGCCTTAGTAAAAACCTTATAGTCTGTCCATTTTATTTTATTATTTATTCGGATACACCATTATTTTGTAAGTTATATTATGTTACATTTTCCATTTTTCAATCTCCAATTCCCATGAAAAAGTGTCAAGGACTTAAGGACTTCACAAACAAATTAAAGTTAAATAACAACATTTTTCTTTTTTCGTATGAATGTAATCTTACATAACAAATTACTTCAGATTATTATCATATCTCCTTTCAGAAAATTATAAATATTTTTTCGTTTTTAAACTTATCTAAAGAATCAAAAGAGTTGAGATGCAACAATTCGAAAATAAATTAACTGAATAGTTAAAATCCTACAGTTAAAGTGGTCAACGATACATTTTTAATAACAATACATTACAAATAACCATTAAACCAGATTAATTAAAGGCAGACTGTTTTAAAAACAAAATATCGTAACAAAGTAAAGAAGATTTACTAATTTAAAATGTTATCTTCTCCAGAGCTCGTTCACTCGGAAAATCGCCGGAAACGATAAATGTGAGAAATATTAGCCGATAAGCTCGGTGACCTGGAAACGGCCCTCTCTCAGTGAGCTGTCGTTTCCTTGGTAGAATCGTTGACACTTTCTGGTAGTTCCAAAATAGATCGGGATTTATATATTTAATACAGTAGTATTGTGACTAACCAGCTTTGCTCACAAAGAATATATATTTGTATGTTTGCTTTGCTTTTCTTTGTCACATGCGTTGTGTGTATTACGAATATGTTAATACTTTCCGAAATAAGAGAAAGATAAGGGAGGGTCCATAAATTCCCAGAAAGAGATGTAGATGTTAGGAATAGTAAGGGTGAAGGGGTAGGTAGGCCCGGTAATTTCATTCTTACATAAACACTGTCAAACTCGAATTACATTTGTATTGTGTTAAGCTGATAATGAGTATATATTATTATTGTATAATTAAAACGTGTTAAGTAATAATGGTATCGTGTATAATTTAAAACATAAAAGGTTATAAACATTTAATCGAATTTAAACCAAACATCTTATACCTAACAACAATTGACTCCCCTGTTCCCTTACGCATACATGGAATGGCAATAATAATAATGAATTTGTTTACTTAAATTTCCTAAAAGTAAGGTCATAACAAGGTCTATCATTATTCAATTGTATTATACTTAATATTATTTTGTTTAAGTCTACTATGTCATTTTGTACATATTGATATTATGCACTAATATTGTTATTTTCTTCACACTGAAATCCTGGTGCGATTTCTGTAAGATAAAAAAATATTTATATTACACCTAATCTAAGAATTCATGGATTCAATTAAGTTAGACGAATTCAAAGAAAGGTAATAACAATAATGATTTGGTGTATTTTATTGAATGGATATAAACCTTAAGGATTTAAGATCAATCTAAAACCATTTACTAAATAATATAATTCACTATTAAATAATTATCAATTGCACGCTCAGTCTCAAAGAAGAGCCTCAACACAGTTTTTTCTTTAAAGGCTTTTTTATTGTCATAAGAATCTGTTTATGTTTAAATGCAACAGGAATGACAATCGTTTTGTTAAACAGTTAATTGATGAGTGCGAATCATTCAAATATGTATTATTAGTTGACATTGCCTGGTTGATTTTTTGGCTGTTCTGATGCTCCTCGTTTCATTTACCTGCAATGCAGGGAATACAATTTTGTGCATTATAAGGTTAGGAGAAGGTCCAGTCAGGCTTTAAAGTAGGCGTGAGGTTGCTTGAGATGTTAAAAATACACCAACAAATGAATAACAGGCTTTTCTAATGTAAAACCCCCATAAGACAACGTACTGTGTTTGGTCAATACATATTTTCTTTAATAAATCGGTAAATATGTATGCTAGAATGACGAGAGAGGGCTTACAAATTTTGCCTCTTTAATTCCCATAATTTTTCATGCATTAATTTTACATCTGGGGCTTTTCTGACCTTTTTTGGGCCCAGAAACTCGAAATTTGAAAGATTAAGCCCCAAAAAAATGGGTTTAGAGTTTTCCGATTGTTTTGCCCAACGAACTTGTCCAACAGATTATAGAAAGGAACGTCCCTACCAAATTTGAAGTAAATCGGGCAAAAAATGCGACCGCTAGAGTGCATACACTTATATATATATATATATAACATTTTGAACGACTCCCCAAAACGTGTTCAGGGGGTCACGTTAGGAACTTCTATGGTGGTCCCGGGCTTAAGTTTCTATGTGTATTGTTATTGTTACATTGCATGACTTCTTAATTATTTTTATTTTTAACTTACTTCTTTGTTTATTAATTTTAGGATTAATTACCCTGAACTGTAATAACCATTAAATGGTTTTAAATTACCTTTCGTCAGAATTTCAATCCGCAGTGAAAACACTACAACCTGGTTTCGGTGCTTAGTTGCGCCATGATCACGTAGGTGTCAATTTACTTGCATTTTTCTTTCAGTCGAGACGACGTCATTAAAAGTTCTCAAACAACATAAAGACATAAAACACGGTCACACACGTAAACATTACTACATTTATCGAACACATGGACGGGATCCCTATCTTACTGCACCGTCGCGGCTACCGTATGAGGACACTGGACACGACGCGGACGTTGGTTTAAGGGTGCACCCTACCCAGATTGAATTCATTGTTGTTTAGTGCCGCGCCGGCGCCGCCAACAAGCAGGGCCATGCATATTTACGCTTGAAGACCATTTTGTTCTCCTCGATCGCACTGTTATTTTACAGATTTCTACCGAACTATTTGCAGTTTCACACTTTTCAGATTCCAATCTAGGGATCATACGGTTACTTTTCTCCAAAATAATTTTTCTCCATACGTTATGAATCTTTAGAAAAACGCTTAATTTAAGAACATTACTAATGGCCTACCACTTATTTTGAATTAAAATCACGATTTTTAAATCGTATGATCTCTAGATGAACATTTATTGAATTAAATAACATCAAATTATTTTTAATTGGTTAACAATTTAGCCTACAATGAGGGAGATGCAAACCCCTTACTTGAGCGTGCGGAAGGGAGGTACGGCGCACCCTTAATCTCGGCGTCTTCGGTATATCTGATAATGGGGATTCGTCCTGCAGTGACCCTCCCTTATCAATGGAACCGCCTGACGGTTGCCGGCTTCCAGTATTTTGTTGAATATTAAGTGAGAACTGTAATTCAGTTTCTCACTCAAAACTAAATCATTACCTGTTTTATGGCTTTGTAATTGTGGAATTCCTCCAAAGTATCGAGTATAAAACCTTTATTACAAATCTCAAATATCTGTACATTATTTTCGATTATGCCGGCAGAGTGTTCCTCATCCAAGAGGTGCTGTGAAAAACTTGATTTTTGTGGATTTATCTGCAGATTAAGTTTATGTTCTTTTATTCCCTTGGAAAACGGGCATCCTGCCTGTCCCACATAATATTTTTCATATTCATTACAATTGAGTTTATATGCATCGGTTTTTTCTAAATTTCTTTTTCCCCCTGACATTGGTTTAGGCTTAAGGAGGCGTTCGATTTTATTACAAGTTTTGGGGGCCGGTACGATTTTATAAGGCTTGAGTTCCTTTTTTGGTAAATTAAATAGTCTATGTACATATTCTATGGGAAAGTATTTAAGGCGTGTATTGTCGGAACTCACTTTATTTTTATTTCTCAACAGATTCTCCATGGTTTGGTCCACCAGTTTTGTTGTATAACCGTTAGATACAGCATATGTTTAATAATATTCAGTTCATAATTTAAATCGGCTGGAGTCAAAGGAACTTTGATCAATATATTTACCAAGCTATTATATGTTGCTATTTTATGACTGAATGGATGGACGTCCGTCGTCTCGACTGTAAGATAAATGCAGGTAAATTGACACCTACGTGATCATATGTCACAACTAAACACCAAAACCAGGTTGTAGTGTTTTCACTGCAAATTTAACTTCTGACGAAAGGTAATTTAAAACCATTTACTTCTTTGTTTCTTCATCGTATTTTGAATTTTTAATTTTCCTTTAGTCATTAAATGGAATTAAGAAATGTGCATTATTTTGTATTGAGATTAGTGTATGGTGAATGTATCTGGCATGTCAATGACGAAAATAATTGTTGATTGGCAATGTTTACTGTGTATTGTTAAGTATCTTGTATGATATTTAAAGAAAATGATACTTATTTTAAAACAAATGATTGTACATTCATGTATGTGTACTGTATTGCGTTATAACATTATTCTAATCCTTATTCTTATTTTTTAATGTGTCATGTACCTGTTATCTTTAACGGTGGTATGGTTAAATATGTTTTTATGATGACTAAAAATGGTTCATGTGATGATCACTCAAAGTAACGCCATGTCACTCCAGATTACAGTGAGGGTGCGGTCGACTGGGCAGCGGTCTTCCACTTGGTGCACTAACCGTTTTGGATTTGACCTTCAGCTTTTAGTCGCCAACAGCTTTTGCAGTATCAAATATTTATTTTAAACTTATATGTTTATGAACTTATTTATAAAGAATGAAATAAAATAACAGTGCCAATCAGTTGTAAATAAACTAATAAAAAATAATCCTATACTCTAATATGAGTAAGGTGTGCTTGCGGTCTTGCGTCCGTGCCATGGTGCGTGCTTGCAACTCTAGAAAGGTTTCATCCCCAGGAAAAATATAATAATGTAAATGTAAAAAATGTAAAAATAACTAAAATTAAAAGTTCAAAAATTAACATTGGGCTTATGGAGTTTAAAATCAAAACAAACTGATTATGACAGCTGTTCATAAACAACTAGAGAACTGCCAAAGAAATACTCGTGTGGTTCAAAATTGCTAACATGTGGTTTCCTGAGAGCAGTGACTAAAACGAGTAAATATTGCTCATATAGAGTGGTCATATCCGAAATAAAGCAAAGAAACATTGAGCTATAAACAACTACTGGAGTGACCTTCAAAATGCATAATAGAGGTTACGTGAGCTATAAAAATCTTATATCAGTTGGTGAAAGTGGTGAAATATTACTCCAAGACATATGAACAAATAAACTGGCCTTTCCTGTGACGGCCCAAAATCCCTAGACTGTTAAAAGCCATTAATTCGACACTGTAATTAAATAATTACAGTTTACCGTTCCTAATAATTAAATTTATACCGTCACTAAAATATATAATTGGAAGGAGGAACGGTGCTCTTAACATTATTTCAATTATTTCAATTATTATTTCATTTTGAAGAGTTGGCTGGTACAAAATATGAAAACGCCCACCAGACGCTAGGACATTTGCTCCAAGCTAATCTCAGCTTAGACGCTCCCACGGATCCGGCCGGCGTTGATATCAACAGGATTGGCTGCGTCAGCAACTTGACGCTCTGCATTGGCCCTAAACGCACGATTCCTGTGCCTCTTAGTTTGAGTAATGGCGTGAGAGATCGTCGGGGGCAGCACTGAACAACGGAGTGTTCCCATGACGTCACGTGCTAAACTGTTTTCTGATTGGCTGGCTTGGTTCAGCATTGGGGTAGAGGATGCGAGCCTCGCCCCCAGTCCCTAGGAAGTCACGATGTAATTAACTCGCATCGCGTCGTCTCTCCCTGTTAAATTATTAATTGGTGTTTTTTTTCTAAATTTAATGTAACCTTAATTATCGTATTTTAACCGCGGATATACCTATTGTTAACGACGTTTAAATTGGTTTAGATCAGTTGTTGTAAAGTTGTAAATTTTAATAAATAGTAATTTTGTTTCCCAACCGGCATTTTTATTATTGAACTCCCGAAATAGGCGAGTTACATTCCCGAGCAAAACGCGGCCACCCAGGTAGTTAATACTTAACTAAGCAATACCAACCTTTACAAAGAAACAGTTACTGTTACTAACCTCGTGGTCAATTCAATAGTATTAGCCATATTCTATCCAGATTTACAGTTCATATAAGTAGATCAATAATTCTTATGTTTTTGTATAGCAAACTTTGAGTTAATTAAATGACTAATCTTTATAATTCTGTAAGCGAAATGTTTAAGTCAAAATTGTTTGTTTGGCAAATCGCAGCGTGATGGGAGACTGCTGAAATTAAAGGCCTTGATCTCAGAGACTCGGGGAAAATAGCAGTATTTCTAAAAGATTACTAACAAACAGAAATAAAGTAAAAAATCTCCCATAAGAAAAGCATGGGAATGTCTGCTTTGTTTACATTTAAACATGTGATTAAGTGTCTACTTGGTTTACGAACTGACATGTGTTCCTACTTAGAGCAAGGTTAGGGGCTGTCAGCCCTTCAAGCTCCTAGTTAAATATATTTCAATATGTAGTTTACCTTTCGTCGTCCAATCATATGAAGGTAATTTAAACGACTTATTGTATCATACCAGTTCTGGGGAATCTTTTCTGGGAAAATCTGTAAGATGTCAAAACTGAATATATTGACACAGCTTTAGCCCTGATTAGAATGAATTTTAGTGATTTTAATCCGTTTTATGTGAATGTGTTTAATAAATTAAATATTCCAGCTGAAGAGTCGTTTTTTTGCCTCACTCGACTGACAGCATATTACCACCAGCTGTTGTCCAATAACGACCAGACCTTGACAAACTTTACCGTTAAGAGCTATTTTTCTCCAGATCTAATACAATTTTAACACTCATCATCACATAAATTATTGCATTTTCAATTAATTTAAATATAACTTAATAATAGTAACTATGTTTATTCAAAACAAAAACTAACAAATCATGTAATATACATATTGTTGCAAACATTATTTTAAGATTCAAATTTCCACAATGTTTGAAATTTGTATTAGTAAACTAAGTATATTATTCATAAAACCTCTTTATTTTATACCAACATTTTTCTATCTAGATCCATCCCGATGGTAATTTAAATTATAGTAATCTAACCCAGTATTATAGCTCTAAAATTCCATATTTAAATCGACTAGTATCTTGCAGATGTTGTTTAACGGTTTCAGGAATTTTTAGGTTAAAATTCAGAATAAATTTAACTAAAAATCTTATATTTCGTTACTGATAATTAGTAAATTAATCAGCTTTCCTAGAGTAAAATTACAAAATTATTCTTACAAAATTCAAAATACCTTCCTTGATAGGAAAAATTAAAACTTAGTCCAACATTGTTATACTAGCCTATCTTTTTGTAATATTTGATCCATGATTTAGAAATAGAGCAAGATATCTGAGATATTTTCAAGACTGCTTAGTTACTAGATCAGTTTTTTCTCAATAAAAATATATAATTAAAATTTCTTGAATTCTTCATAAAGTGGCTACAGAATATTTTGTCATTAATTATGTAAGAAATAATGTTATTTTTATAAAAATGTAAAGCTGACTTAAAAGAAAAATTGTATAAAAAAATAAGATATTCATTACGCAGGACTTCGTGTCTTAGTTTAATATTAGTACAAATATTTATAACCAAATAAATTACTACAAAAAGTAAAATTTGTTGATAAAATAAACGTGTTGTCAAAGTCAACTGATAACTAAACAATGGGTGAGATTCAAGGAATATTTAACTGGATACGTCTGTATGCAGATAACTGCCGAGATAACACAAAATCTATATTTTATTTATATAAAATAATTAAACATTTTGTTCACTTTGTTTTATTTGTATTTTAATATGATTTAAAGATGGTTTTCAAATTGCATAAAAACATGTCTTACAAATTAAACCAATCACTCCAGCGAGATCTGAACATATACCGATAGAATCTTATTACCCATGCCATTTCTATGGTCATATAATACTTCTGTGTGAAATATTAAACAACTATTTATGATATATTGTAAAAGGCCATTATGTCGATCGTAAAAAATGTCGGCTAAACATAATCGGGCCTATTAAACAATTGTTTACAATTCTCAGTTTTGTAATAAATTGAATGGAGGTATTTGAATATTCAGTTCTAAATGCCATAAATCTGAGAATTAAAATGTCACATATTTAATTAATTTATATGTTTAGTTATTCCAAAAATCATATATATTCCAATAACTCAGAAATAACCAGAAACTCAGGTTAATATTCAAATTACCTTATAGTGTTCTTCAGAATAATTTAAAAGTTGGAATGACAAGGATGTTTATGCCTCATTTAAATGAGATGGCTAATGGCCCTCTGTTGAAACAAGTTATTCCGTTAGGGAAATCAGAGAGGCTACTTTAACGTCTCTGTTTATTTACTTTCATTATAGTGTTTAATTTTTAAGAAGTGTTCTTAGGGATAGGCAACACTGGGAAATAACAATCATTTTTAGATCAGCTTCCGTTTAAATAAATTCAAGCTACGTTTTATTAAAACTGTCTAAAACAACATAATCCCTAAAATACTCTAAACATTTTTATGAAAATTTTAGGATTGGTTTGTTATCTTGTTAATGTCTTACGCTATTCACATAGTATCTAATCAATGAAATATTATCTACTATTATTCTACTAACTCTCCAAAGTAGTAGATACTACTCTGATGAACTTGTGTCCTCTTATCACAAGAAAACTGTTGCCAGTGTCTTAGCACAAACATTGTGAATTGCTTTTGTAACTGAAGAGAGAGGATTTAATATTTAATAATTTTAGTAACTAGTGCTATATTTATTTAAGGCAAATGAGACTTTTAATAATATTAAAATGTAATCCTGTAAACCTTTACTAGTGAATAAGTAGTTTTACATAAACTATGGGTTCATGCAGCAATATAGGTCTTAAAATGTGTAATATTTTAAAAGGGTCATATTTGTCATTTTACTTTATCAATATTCTTTTTACATTTTACACTTATATTAGAATCAAGTTTAAAGGCGTTGTTTTAAGATCTAACACGGTTGTTTTACTATAACGAGTATTATTTTGTCTTTGTTTAAAATAAATTCATTTAAGTAACCGAATATCTAGTTCGTAATAGTTTAATACGAGAGTGTTGTTTCATTTTTTATTTTGTATTTTCTACGGAAAATTTAACTATAAACATGGTAAAACGTAAGCCTGGGACCACCATAGAAGTTCCTAACGTGACCCCCTAAACACGTTTTGAGGGCTACCATATATATTTATGAATACATGTGTAAATGTGTGTGTGTGTTCGTACTCTATCAGTTGCAATTTTTGTCCCATTTACTTGGAATTTTTTAGGCACCTTTCCTTCTGTAAACAGCTGGGCGAGTTGTTTGGGCAAATCAATCGGACAACACTAACTTCCTTTTGAGGAAGCTTAAATTTTACAACTGTTGGGCCCAAAAAGGGGCAGACAAATCTTGATTTTAATATTATTGCAAATTAAATTATTGTACGTAAAAAGAATAAAATCTTAAACCCTCTCTCGTCATTTTAGCTCAAATATTTAGTTATGTAAGAAAATGTTAGTTGAATAAACACAGTACGTTGTCATATGAGTCGTTTACAATGGAAAAGGCTGTTTTTCATATCTTGATGTAGTTTTATCACCCTCAATACCCCTATACCAACTACTGATCCTGAGGAGACCTCCCCTTAAACTTATAATGTCAAATTGACATCCAGATAGTGAATTTAAATAGAACCAGGAGCATCAGAACAGCCAAAATTACTTTCTTTTTTCATAAAAAATGTCACCAGTGTTGGTTTAACCCATTTATATGTTTTAAGGTTTTAATACGGACATTTACTTCCCTCGGGTCAGCGTGCTGCGTGCGAACTCATTTATATTTTTTTACCTAAAACTAATAGTAATATTTAAAACTAAATTATTTCAATAACATGTTTTTTTTAGGATAATTATAATGTATACATAACCCAATTACGATCTGTATTAGATTTGTAGGGATATGCTCTTGAGAAGTTGATCCGCTTCTGCCGTGAAAGCTACCAGTACTTTTTTCTATGATTAAAACCTTTATAAGAGGTAATCAATGATTAATACAATCGAAGAAGCGCAGAAACCTGTGATAATAAAAGATACCCAAAACCGTTATTCTTTTAGGGCTGTGTTTCTTGCCATGTTTGAAGTCAAAAGTACTTTCAACTCGAAACGATGGGTCAAAGTGCTGGGCACGTTTAAAAATACCTTCCACGTTTATCAGTTAAGACTCTTCATATATTAATAATCCAACAAAGTATGTTGGTCTATTCCACAAAATACGGATGTCACTTCTGGTACCACAGAGGCCTCAATAATTGCCGTACCAGAACGAGAAAAAATCGTGATTCTTGAAAGAAGGGGATTCCATACCTTCCGCTGCGAGTAGGGAATGTTGTCCAGACCACATGCGTTATAGAGTAAAATGGGTTTATGGTGAACAACAAGCAAATATGGAGAAGCCAGACCATTCGTACAGTGGCAAATGTTTCTAAGAGCTAGAGAACACCTCCCCAAGTAAGCTGATGAGCAATGCCAGGGTATCAAATCCAGCAAAAGAAGGTCCGAGTAAAGTACTCAAAGAAATATAATATTTATTTTAACGTTTAAAATTGTTTTAAGTAATACTTATAACCAAACAATGTAGGAACAGAGAAGTAAGCGGGACGTTGACTTAGCCTGCCATCATTTGATCTCATTTTCCATGATAGAGTCTAACAAAGTGGATGGTTTGTAATGGGTAAACCACGACTGGTAAAACTGACCACCAACTTGCATATATAATTTTCCACCTCAACCAAAACAATAATTGATTGGATTTCCTAAAAATTCAGTAAAAATGTATAAGTAATTTATAATAACATCTTTTTTAGTAAAAAATACCTAAATTAAATACTACCTTTGAAACAAATAGGAAGTTGATTTGCATATTTAATGTGGGTTAGAGATAATTCAGTAATCGGGGGAAAAGCAATTAGGCGCTTTTCAAGTTGGCCGCTATTCAGCTTCGTTTGTTGATTTCAAGACTGGAAAGGTCTTTCAGGCGGTTTAAATTTAAAATAGTCTGATTTGGTCTGTCGTTTGAAAATAATTTTGCTAAGAATTTTCAAAACCCCTATACCAACTTTGTTTTACAAAGTAAATTGTGTGAGGCTACCACCACACAGCCTACAATGTAATAATTAAATAGAATATTTGATTTCTTAATCGAAATAAACTTATAAATAAATAATTCAGTAATAGAGGAAAATGTTCGTAAATATTACATTTTTTGATTTTTTCCTTTTTAACAAAACCATAACATTCTACATTATAGAGAATAAATGAATTATATTTAAATTGCTTTATATTGGTGCAGCATAGTTGTCACTATTACGTTTAGTCAATGCAAAATGTAACGAAATTTTACATTCATAAAAACACAAATTATATACTTGGTTTAAATTCACCCATTAGTCCGCTAGGCGTATGTTTCCATTAGTCCACTAGAGTAACATTAGCTTTATCTTTCTGTAAAAGTATAAACCCCTTGTACATCTTTTCAAAAAATTTTTGACGAGCAAAATTTACTCCAAGTCTAGGCCATAAGTGTAAAAATATATTCGTAGAATTATAAACAAGTCACAACATATCTATTTTTGTCGACCTAAAAATATATAAACATGGGATGTTTTGGGAGGGTTACGATTCTGCAAAAGGACTGGAACCTCACTTCCAGAGCTGGCGGTCCGACTGTGTTAATACAACTGGACCCTCCCATGAAAGGCTTCCGTTATCAACACAAGGGAGCAATTATTACGGTGCATTCATATCCACCAGCTGCCAACAAGTCCCTCAATAGCATTATCTTAGATCATGCAACGGGTTTGTTTGAATAATATTGAGGTATAATTGAATAATAAGTTTAATAAATTAATAATTTGTATCCATACAACATGAGATTTTGTAACTGACATACTATGTATAACTTCCATAAGTATTTTATTGCTTGGGATTATCATGCTAAATTGTAAAATACTTTATGCTTTTCAACTAATTTTTACTTTGAATATTAAAACATGTATCATAGCTTAATTTGCCAACACAATCAACCTAAACCTATAAAGCATATTACAAATTATATAACATTAAAAACTTAGTAACGAAAGAATACCAAAAATACTTAGTTAAATTCGGTCTTATTTGTAAGGTAAGTTTTTTACATATTGTAATGGGTTGCTGAAAATATATACATATATTTTTACATTTGATTAACTAGGATATATTAACTATTTTGATTAATTTGTTTACACGATTTTATAATGATTTATATATTTTATAATATTCTGATGAGTTAAAATGGTGAATATAATAGATATTTAACAATGTAATTATATCATATGCTCCAATAAAATTAAATATTCAAACAATAGCGTATTAATGTGTGGACCATGTACTGATGTCTATGTTGCCAGTATACATGTTAATACACATTACTGACTTATATTTAAGAAATTTTAATTAGATTATTATCTACTTTTCGACCAGTAATACTTAGCGATTTCAAGTTGTTCCCATATTTGACTTTTGTTGTTAGTAGCTCCACCGTATTAAAATAAAATATTTAACAATCAATACAACAAAGACATTTTTTCCATCACCAATTGTAGTAATATTAGTAACATGAAATACAGCCGAATTTTCATTTTAGAATGGTATTTAAGTTTAAGAAATATGTGTAGTATACCCCAAAATATTTTTCTATTTATTTTTTCAGCATAGCCTGTTATTAAATCGTGATATTTAAAACACTAAGACGATGAACATCAGCAACTTAAAACTGTTTATTTACAACTCTTTCCAATGTATAAACAACGTTTTGTTCTCATCCCTTGTCAACGGTTATGTCCATTCGTACAGGAGGCTTGTGATATTGCTGATCCAGCAGTGCCACGGTGGGCCTATTGTTGTGTGATTTACATTGTCAGCCGGCGCCGGCTTATCTCTATTATGAGTGGTATAATGCGACTCTATGTCTCTGGGTATTAGCGTACACGATGGGCGTTAAAGTCAAAATCCCCATTGTGGGTGTTGTAAGGTTAATTCAAATTTTAACATCTTTAAGATGTTTGCGATGTCCGATGTTTTTTTATATAAAATACTAATCATTATATTGAATAAATATTTTCAAATTGGTTTTAAAATATTATTATTTAATACATCATTAATGTTGAATATTATTATAAATTGTATTTACTGTATAACACGTGTTTTGGAAGGGAGGCGTCAACTTTTTTCAAATAAGTGCATTAAGAGATTTCGTCAAGAATAAAAAAGAACAACGGTTGTCACTTAAATTATTTATTTACTCTTTATAAAAAAATAAACAAAATTACTACTACTCCTATATTTCTGTTACTTTAAACTACTCCTACTTACTAACTGCACTAAAATAAATTCAATTAAACAATTGAAAGACAGGATGATTGTTTATTGTTATATGAACACAAACTATGTTTAATCAGGAAAACGGGTGTTAAGATTATTAGTAATTTTGAATGATTCCAAACTGATATTGCATATATTTTGTTATGTAAATAAATAAAAGGTTTTACTATTGTTGTCCGTAAATCTACGCTGTGTTATGGTTTGCACGACATAAGATAGTTGTTTTATTTTAAATACAAGTCATAAACAGCTTTGCATATATTTTCTTATTTAGACAAACAAACAGTCCAAACAATTGTATATTATTTATTTACAGATGTATACCTTATACAGGTGCATTACCAAATAACGCGATGGTAGCAAAACATTAATGACAAAATCACGTAATTTAAATAGTATCCACAATTTATTACTAACAAGGGTAGTAAACTAGACAAAATTAAAAAACTTTTAAATTCCGAAGAATCTTTTTTAAATTGATATTTATTAAAACTTGCTTATGTAATTTTAAACAGTATAAATCACGAAAAATACATCTCAGTCAGATGGGACAGGTGTAGGATACCTCTCTGGAAGTCCCGGCTGAGCAATCAAACAATCAAATGCTGCTGCTACAATGGAAAGCTAATATTGGACCAATACTCGCCCCGGACGTTCGGCATGGTTTTGTAACAGTTTCAAACATCAACAAATAGTTTTAGAAATAAAGCGAACATTGCTTAATTTTTCTGTATTTGCTTGATCGCATATGGCAAACATGTGTAAAATAAAATAGTCTGGCATTAGGAGTACATATAAGCCGTATGTTGTCGACACAAGAGCTACCAGTTTTATTTTACAACAAATTTATCCTTGCTAAACGCTTTTCCACATTTGTTCTTCTACTATCCTTTTCAGAATAAACCCTTGTATAATTTATAAAATATTATCTAAAAATTAAAATTAAACTGCGAATTAGTTAAACTTCACGTACACTTAAATGGATAAATAATTAGGAGCTAGTACCGCATTATTAGTACAATTCAGTGAAATGTATACCATTAAATATTTAGCATGTTTGAATAAATACTGAATGAAAATATTAAATATTTCTTTAAATAATTTAAATTGTGATGTTTTAATAAACTTTATTAAAACCTTATGCTATCTATATTAGTACTTTAATTAAAATATAACATGCCCTTGACAAAGCGAAAGAGAAAACCGCTTCATAATGTATAAAGATAAGTTATACCAAGGACGCTGTTATCACAACTGAAGGACACTGGAATAACATTATCCCACTATGGTAATATAGTGATAAGAGGAGAGCAAATTTCAATTCATTTAAAAAAAAAAATAATATATTTAATAATTATTAAACAACTATATGTTTTGCTCAAACGATTAAAAGACAATAAAACTGTGACTCCTACTAACCTTATCACTTACCTTGATACTTGACTTTTCACGTCATTCTCTCTACACTCAAACCATAACTACCTATTTTTATGGTATTTTTCACGTCAAACTGACATTCTCAGTTTGAAAAAGGTCATCGAGGAGGTAATCACAACAACACAATAGAAGATATCCCCGTACGAACTTTTGCCTACCTCTTCACCCTTATACCTACTACGGCGTTGAGACGCTTATGTTTTTGTAATCTCGTTGTGTTTATTAAATTACACTTTTGGTTTTGTGAGCACTGTGAGCATGGCATGATAATTATTATTTAAAGTATGCATGACATGCTATTATTTAAATTTTTGCGTTGGCTAATCCAGCATTTTAGTTTTATCTTTTGTTGCTCGTTTTGACTGCAAACCGTTAAGTATTTGCATTTACGTTTATACAAAATTAAAATTAAACATTAGGCCGACTATTGTGACAACAGTAAATAAATAACATTCAAGTAGAAAATTAAAATAATACACCATGTGCTCCATATAACCATATTTATATGCAGATCCTATATTTTTATAAATTTTGTATTAGGGGCATTTAAAAAGCGGTGATTCTACATAACTGAACTGGTCTAATGAAAAATCTATTTTCGGATAGCTGGTAATTTAATTAATTATTTCTGGAGTAATTAAAAAAATAATGAGATCGCTACAATTTATATTCCTACTAACTTTTACTGCTAAAAAAGTATCCTTTCATTTGGAGTTATGTCACATTTTAAAATAAGATTTTTTTTGTTAACCTATCAGATTTTTTATTTATAAAATATTTATCAAGTTATATTCTATCACAGGACTGAACCACCTTTTAGAACTCGACTCCCGATTGTGTGAAAACAAACAGACCTTCCCACAACAGGGCTTCATTATAAACACAAATGTAAACCCTGACTCGCATTTAATACATGCCACTAAGTCTCTTAGAAATTATGCATTTTGATAACTAATTTGTCTCTACAATGTTATTAATTTTTATACTTAATCCTCGAAAATAAATAAATATAATAATAATATAAATCCGAACAAATAATGGATATGATAACTAATTTAACTCCGAAGACTAACTTTTCTAAAAAAAAAAACATAGGCATTTGGTACTATAATAAAAGTAGTAATTTAACAGTCTACAAAGAAGTTACGTCAACATATAACCTACAGCTATTAATGTAAAATTAATAAATTATCTCCAGGACTATTACTGTACTATCATCTAACCGCATACAGATTAAATGAATATATGTGATGGTGTGACCCAGTTAGAATGTGCCATTGATATTCCTCTAGAGTGTAATATGGGAAATTCAACGTCTATCATTCCCCACACAGTTTACTAATTAATGCGAGTTATTTATCTTTTACGAACACTGCGAATTTACCCAACTGCATTTTACAGAAAAAAACATGCATTTATTTTTAAATTAATTTGAGACATTTGGTTTTAAGAAAGTATATTTAAAATCTTAAAGTAAATTAGGAGATCTGTACTTATTAAAACAAATTATTAACATCGAAAATAAACAAAATATAAAACCTTTGTTACTAAACAGTTTCCATTGGAAATTAAAAACTACAATATATCTGAAAAATTAAAATTTATTATTAATTTAATTTGGGCGGTAAATACATTTCTTTATCGTAAATATAAATCAAAATTAATTGCTGGTAATATTTGTTACAATTATTATAGTAAAGATCTTTATTCTTCACTACGATCTAATACTAACATCATATAATATACGACTGTCGCAATTGAAAATATCTGCTTGGTCAAGCTTTAAGATGTTCGTCAAAATGTTATTATATGTATTAATTTATATTTAAAGTAATGTACAACACTGCATATTTTACCTCCATGACTGTGTTAAGATATATGAGGCTGCCTTCTTTACTGTTAATTATACGTAAACCTAAGACAATTTTCACTTTAAGACAGTTCATTTACTATCTTAAACAAGTTTCACAGCAAATCAAATGTGTATGTAAAATCTTACTAGGTATTTATCCTAATAAATTATAATGATAGAATTGTAACTTATTTGGTTTACAGGAGGCTAATGTATTATATGAGAAAGGGTTATCGTCAGTTCTAACCTATGATTATACCGTACACAATTGAGAAGTATGAACCAACACGTATTAGGTTTGTCATGAGTTAAAACATGTAAATAAAAAAAAAAAACATAGAAATAAGATCTTGCAGTATGCTAGTATTTAGGTGATGAATACATCATGAACATTATTTGTATTACTAGTATTATAAGAATGCGTATCTTGACTGATCATTTTGTCAATAGCTTGATAGTATCTTTGCAGTAGCCATACCAAAGCTACAGATCAGTTTGTCAATAGCTTGATAGTCTCTTTGCAGTAGCCATAGCAAAGCTACAGATCAGTTTGTCCATAGCTTGATAGTCTCTTTGCAGTAGCCATAGCAAAGCTACAGATTATTTTGTCAATAGCTTGATAGTCTCTTTGCAGTAGCCATAGCAAAGCTACAGATCAGTTTGTCAATAGCTTGATAGTCTCTTTGAAGTAGCCATAGCAAAGCTACAGATCAGTTTGCACAGGGATTAGCAATATCTAAAAAAATAATTTCTTGCTAACTAATTTGATTGTTGAAAGTCAGGGTTTAAAAAAAGATGATGTGTAGTAATTTAAAATTGGAAGAAATAGGACATACTATCAATAACTTATCCTTTGAAACCCCCAAGAGGCTGGAGACGAAACTGACAATGGATTTCCAATTCCACATGAGGTACCCCGCCTTCACATTCACTGGGAAGAAACATCAGCAGTGACTTGACTTCTTGGTACAAGAAGTGGTAGATTAATCTTTGTTCATTTTATGTCCCTCTCAACAAACTATTCAAATAAACACCAACAAATTCATACTTTATAGCTAAGCTTAAATAATGACGTCATTTTTCTTATGACAATTTTCAGGGATTGTTCAGGGCACATTCAAACATGTAATGAATATTATAAACAGTTTTATTTGGAAAAATAGAATTTATTATTATAAATTTAACTTGTTTAAACATGATTATTATTGTATTGTTCTCAGAAACCAAACAAAATCAAATTTCAATTGATCGTTTTCTAAACCTTGTTAGATTAACCGCAATCCGAGTAACAGAAATGCGGTTATGATGGGTAAAGTCCGGGTCTTCCGTCTTCTACGTGTTCCTGGATGCATTATAAAACTGAATGTTCTTTGATAAATTATACTCTCATGCATCAAACATGCCACGTTCTAGCCACTGGAATATAAACCAGTAACCACTCAGAGAAGTACCAACTTTATAATGAGAAGTTTTATTTAATTATTTATTTCTTAACCCTAAATTTCAAGGCTGTTAAAATCCAAACTCACAGAGGCATTTTATATTTATGGATATAGGGCTCTTAGGCTAATTTAGCTTTGGAGGGCTTATATTGTGAGATTTTAAGTTTTTTTTGTGTGTAGTAGAGTTCTTCCAATTTTAGAAGTATTTAATCAAGTATATCACTTGCAGACAATTGTAAATTCACAGAGGTATTCGGTGAATATTGAATTCAAGAATTTAGTTTTCTTGAATATGAATTCCTATTGTGGCCGGTCGTGTACACATAAAGGACAATACCCTTACGTATTAAATGTAATAATACGTCTTAAATGTATTTGCTTTCATTACAGTAAAATATTATTTTTACTATGTGTCCAAAAAGTCCAGAAACCCCTAATTATTGTTTTGGCTATATATACACAACAATAAAAATAAAGGGTTATACATTATTTGACATAGGATAAACAATAAGTTTAAACTACTTTTTATAATTGATTATTGTATTATTTATCTTGGTCTTTTTGTAATTTACAAAATTGTACAATTTGTAATTCTAAATTACAGGTATGTAATTACAAAATATACGCGTTTGATATACCCCACATACATGCTGTTTGGATAAAATATTTAGTAGTATTTCACATATTTACTTTACTAGACCTTTCCAAACCTGTAGGAATAACTACAATATTTTTCTACCTTATGGTTTTCCTCAGGGTATTCCTAATATGTGTTATGTCATAATGGACACATTTGATATTGTTAAGTATTATTTGGAATCATAGAAGTCGGTATACATTTCTTGGTTGGGTCTCATTTAAAAGAGTTTGTATGACAAAGATACAAGATTATAACGAAGTAAAATAATTAACTTATACGATCGATTGTGAATATACGTATATAAACACGGTTTGAGTTCCAAAGTACTATACACCGTATAAAAAGTATATAAATGGTTAAAATGTTAAAGAATGTTAATTGTTTTTCGTCGGAGCCCCTCCGGTAATACAGTGCCGTTTTCTGAGAGGAAATAATGAACTTCCGTCGGCGCTTTTTTGTTCACGAGTTTTTTCCACTTATGTGGTTGACCTCGCAGCGACGAGAAGTAACCGATTTTGGTATAATATGTTGAAAAGGTTCTCTTCTTATTGAAGTTCACAGATTTTCTATAATATATTGGTTTAGCCTAGTGTTAACATTATTTATTACATTGAAATGGAACACAATAATGCAAAATAAAAATAATTATGATTCTTAGATGTATATATTCGCTAAGTCAGTGGAAGGATATTTTAGTTAAATCCAGTTAAATTATAATTATTCCACTTAACACCTTGGGAAGTATTAACTAGAGGAAGGTGGTGCGGCGGTACCGACGTTTTCCCAGGGAGTGTCCAGAGCCGCGGAATTCGAATTCTTTGTGCGGAAGCCCGATTTAAAACGATTGCAACGGTTATCACTTCACAGTCAACAGTTGTTGAGGATATTTGTTGAGGAGGTTGGTGGTAGTCGCGGTTGCCTGAAATGTTGGCCGGAATCTTGAGGCACAAACACTGATCCTAGCACTATATGGTCACAAAAAAGTAAAATAAAAATGTGTTGAATTTACGATTTACGAAATAAATGAGAGAAAAACAACCTAAAAATGAGGTAAAAATAAATAGAGGATTCTAATATTGAAAATAATTAAAAGAATCCACAGAACAAGGACGCATTGTCCAATGCCCAAGGCGGCGCGGCGCGACGCACAGGAGACAGAATTTTATAAAATAACGCTTTTCAAAGCGGAGAAGGAAACACTGTCACGTGATCAAGAGTCTTCTAATATTGGAAGGCGTCGTAACTTTCACCAAGATTGAGGCAGTAATATTTCAAGTTCAAATATGATTACATTAATACAACCACTGTACAGTACATACCGAACAGTTACACTTTAAGTAAAATATAACTGCCAAATATATACAGAATATTTTTTAAACTAAATAAACAATGCATTTCGATTGACTGGATAAAATTATGAAACTCTTATTCGTGTTATAAGTCACATAAATAGCAACAAACTTTAACTAAAAAGTAATTTCTGAAAACATCCATTGTAAATTTTACCGCAAAAATGGTTTATAGTATGAACCGCTTATTAAGAATGTGCAATTACCTCTGGTATTTATAAAACTGGCCTAACACAAACTGTAACCACGCAAATTAAAATGGAAATAATGATAAATTACAACCTTTGTAAATTGGTATTAGGCTTTTTACATAAACGTATTATATAAGTATAAAGTTTTTAATAAAATAGCCAAGTCAATAGTATTTTTTAGCAGGTATACTGCCCTATGAAAAAATGTAATGCCTAACATAACTAAGCATACCTCAGTAGCAGCAACCTTGCGTACTCAGAGAATTTCCAATGCATTTATATGTTTCTCACTACCACGTAAGGCCACTCACCATGTTTCATAAAAATACAGAATAAATAAGTTATATATATCATTTAATTTATCCTCCGTAAGAATAACATTGAAATCTGAGTACGCAGGTTTGCTGCAACAAGGCAAAAAATATGTTTTCTTATGCAATTATCAATATAACTTAACCAGTCGAAGCTGCATACCAAGTTTTATTAATTTATGTTTATATTTAAGGGAGACATTACATTTTACTTTATCTCCAAAAGAATAACATAGGGGCTGAGTATGCAGGTTTGCTGCTGCGGGGAAAATCGGAAAAAATTATTTTGTTGTGCAAATATCAATATAAAAGTAATAGCTGAGGACATATGCTAAGTTTCATAAACATTCATAAATAATCGAGATATCAAAGTTTAAATATTTCCCGTAAGGATAACATTGGACAACGTACTGTTTTTAGCACTTTGAATATCTCTGCAATGGTTGGACGTAGAAACACAATTTATTCTTGAAAGACATGGTTTTTAGGTGAGGTATTATTTATCACTGAAACTTTTATTTTGGGCAATCTACTCACCTTATTAAATAAACTGGAACATATCCGGTCTTGTCAGGAATGCACACAAAATACACATACAAATTTGACGTCGCAAAACTTTTAAAAATACACATTTACAAATAACCGAATAGTTCAACAGTCCGACGTTTCGCCACACCACGGTGTTAACGTGCGGCGTTAGGCCGTGACGCTAGGGTTATCCTTGATAACGCCGCACGTTAACACCGTGGTGTGGCGAAACGTCGGACTGTTGAACTATTCGGTTATTTGTAAATGTGTATTTTTAAAAGTTTTGTGACGTCAAATTTGTATGTGTATTTTGTGTTTATTCCTGACAAGACCGGATATGTTCCAGTTTATTTAATAAGGTGAGTAGATTGCCCAAAAGAAAAGTTTCAGTGATAAACACAATTTAAACATAAAAATTATTGTTTTGTAGAGCTGAACTGATTGGTAAAATCAAATGTGAGGTTTACATTAAAATGAACTGAGGAAAAGCTAAGAACGGTTTTCCCATAAGATTAACACGGGAGATTTTATGAACAAGTATTTAGGAATTTCTCTGCAACCACTTAACCTAGGTTAATGATTCAAAATGCCATATTATTTTTTTATAAGTTCTATAAAATGGTCAAAACCAAAATTAAGTATTTTAAAAATATTATGGTGAAAAATTCAAAAAACTGATTTTTGGACAATTTTAAACACCCATAACCCATGGTCCGATTTTTCTGGTTTTTGAACTTAAAGTCATGAATTGCACCTTACACGTTTGAGCCAAATTTCATCGAAATCGGACGTTTTTTACTCAAGTTATCGTGTTAACGGACACACACACACACACACACACACACACACACACACACACACAAACACACACACACACACACACACTCATATATATATATATATATATATATATATATATATATATATATATATATATATATATTTGAACAAATAGTGTTTTTGGCATCTGGGGACCTTAAAACAAACATCTGTTGTGGTCACGTGCTTAACTCTTATCACGAGTTCCTACGGTAATAGCTTCTTCCCTACAGGGGGAATTCGCTAAAAAGTAAACAAATTTAATTTAATTAATAGTGTAAAGTATTTGAATGTTAACATATTTCAAATAACTATCAATTTATCTATTTTTTAACATCGTACATCAATCGTTAATTAAATCAAACCTTTCCACATGGAAGAATAATAATTTCAAATGTACAGTAACACCCAGCGACTTTTGGAACATTGGAATTCCAATAACAGGCCCCAACACGACACGAGTGTGGTATTGCCGTCATGGGCTTTAGCTAAAACATTCCAGTTTCACTATCTTCACATTCTTTTATCGCATATTGTTTTAATATTTTATAGCGTAATTAACCACACCAAAATATTTTCCAATTGAATATGTGTCTTTTTTACTAGTGTAAGAATTATTTTTTCAAATCATGTAGTATACTACTGTATATATTTGTTAATAATATTACTCTGGGTAGTATTAAAATATGGTGTGTTTAAAAACTTAAAACTACACTCTTTTTTTACAATCTTTTAAATAAAAATTCTGAATTAAAAACATTTCACCCTGTGTAGGGATTTAATTTTAACTGGAACTATGATTAGTATCTCATAAACCACATGATTTACAGGCTACTTTAATTGGGAGTTTAAAATGAGAATTTCAAATACAAACCAAAATGACCAATGGAGTTTGTCGATTTTAAGCTTAATTTAAAGGAATTTTTATATTTATACTTAACTCCTAGCTCAGCAGTTAAGGAGGTATTGGCAGAGTAAGTACTAGAATGTATTGTTACCATTCAAAATAATTAAAAGGGGATTATTTCAGACTACATTTCTAAATGGTTTGTGTTGAATATAAAAACCAAAATTGAAAATTTTGCTACATCATATCTTATTTGCGTACATTTAATTAAAACTGGATCTTCTTCTCTTATGTCAAGTCCCATTTTTCATTTGCGATCCTCAATTAAAATATCAATAGGGATAAATTCTTGATATTTATTTCGTTAAAAATGTTTAGTCCCAGAAATAGACCTATCGCTTTTTTTAGTTTTTCAATATTGTAATGATGTAACAATAAATCATAATTTAAAATAACAACATTAATATTTTAGATTATTAGAATTTAAACTTTCTTACAAAATTATTATGATTAAACGAAACATGTATTTTATATACTATTTTACATTCTACTTCTGATTACATTATGATATGATTATTCTATGAGACAAATTTGGTCACGGGGTTCCATTTAAAACATTGAGACAAGCAGTAATTGAATTTGTTTCAAGAAAAACAATAATTACAAAGTTTGTTTTACACCTTGAGAGTTGTTTCTAATTAGTTTGCGATCACGTCTGCCTCATCCGAAACTAGTTATATTGGTCTTAACTACATAACTTTCGGGACCAAACGAGTAATATAAAACAATATGAACAGGTTTTCATTGCCTCAGTGTTTTTTTTATATTTTTTAAATATAATACAATTATAATATTATACTGTGGGTGTGTTCATCCCATTACATAATCTTTAAAAGGACACTTTTAAATATCACTTTGGATAACCAACCTGCTTATATGCACGAATAAGAATGTTAAAAAAAACTATAAATACAATCTAAAACGCGCACTAGGATCTGTTGTCAGCAACGTCATAAACTGTATATAATAATTCAATTATAGCGTAGTGGCTGCGTGAAATCTCATTCACAGAGATAAACAAATGAATATAGAGAGATACATCTAGATCTCATTTGGTATCACTTAGCCAAAGAACGACGAGAAGGTACCTATATAAACAACATTGACCCTTTTATAAATTGTTAAATCGTAAAAACATAGTTTTTTTTTTTAAATATTCTAACAACTGTTTTTACCGTTGCTTGTATTCCTTTCTCTGCAGTCCATTCAGTTCCATAGCATATTTTATTTCTTTAAGAAAACAAACCGGTCAACTAATTTAAAGTGAAATTGTAAGTGCCAACGGTTAGTATTGTAAACAGCATTTACGCAAATATTGGTCCAGGACATCCAATATTGTAAACAGCATTTACGCAAATATTGGTCCAGGACATCCAATATTGTAAACAGCATTTACGCAAATATCGGTCCAGGACATCCAATATTGTAAACGGCATTTACGCAAATATTGGTCCAGGACATCCAATATTGTAAACAGCATTTACGCAAATATTGGTCCAGGACATCCAATATTGTAAACGGCATTTACGCAAATATTGGTCCAGGACATCCAATATTGTAAACGGCATTTACGCAAATATTGGTCCAGGACATCCAATTAACAGTCTAGAAACGTCCTCTTAAAAACTGCATCATTATAATTAAAAAAACTGTTGGTACCTTTCATCAGATCTCTAAAAATTAACATGCCTCGAGTTTATTTCAATTTTCTTTTTTGTTAAAATGTATTTAAAATCTATGAATATCATGTTCTTTTGGACGGCTCGTCTTTTATAATAGCAAAGGTCTGGTGTTTGGAATAGCATTGTTGTATTAGGAGATTGAATTCTGAAATATTCTGTTTTACTTATTCTATTATTATTTACACCCCTAGATATTTTGCCAACGTTTTTGTCGTATTTCAATCGTATTTGCCTTTCTTATTTTGTAGGATTACGATATAACTAACCTACTGTAAAACATATGATCTTATGATTAAATAGATATGGCTATGTAAGAATATATCTATTAATGTGTAGATATGCTTAAAACACAATTTTTGAATTTATGTAAAACGGAATTGAGTTAAAACAAACATTAATGATTAACATCTTTCATATTGTTATTGTTTCAATACCAAAGATGAAATAAAACAAAAACATTTTAAATCATTGTTTAAAAACAGTTATAGCTAGAATGATGGTGGCTGTATATAAATATTTTTTTAAATGGAATCCTTAGTAAATGCAAACTTTTGTGTTAACGTTTCTCCTTACGATAACATGGTGAGGAAACATTGTTCCAGTCATAGGCAAAGTTCTCTTTACAGCATACCGTGTTATAGGAACAATAAAAATAAACTACATTTAGTCAAAACGAAGAATATTTTATATTTCACCTATCACAAGACATATTATATTTTAAAACAATAAATATAATTGTACAGACTGACAATTTGTTTCCCCGATACCCATATTAAATGTTGATCTTATATATAAATTTATATTTTGATGGACCAAGACTGCATATTAAATGTCTAAAGGATGAACTTTTATTATTTTTCTTCGAAAAACGAAGAACAATTCTCAACAAACTGGATCTACAGTATAAAATGTGAATGTGAGGGTGAATATATAGGAGAAACTAAAAGGCTGCTAAAAGTTCGTTAAATGAACATAAAAGAAACACAAAAAATGGCGAAACAGTAAAATCTAAATGGCGAAACACGCCTGGGAAAATGATCATAAATTTAGTTGGGAAGAGGGAAAAATCATACATTATGAGTCTCACTATTATAAAAAAAAGTTTTTTGAAGGGGCATTGCTTAAATTACGTGACAATCCGATAAGTCAGAGTAGTATTGATGTCAGGCCACTATGGGTTCCCTTAATTAAAAACCATTTCAGTCAAAAATCATCCCACAAACACACGCCAGTTCCTTTGTTCCAGTTGCTCCTGCGTCTAGGGTCCATCCAATGCGGCTACGACACATGCGTCTGTGATCGCCCTTGGAGGAAACACGGCCACCTGATTGAATGACCAGTTCCCAATGCTCACCTTGGAGGCATGCGGTAATCTCTATGAGAATATCGTACGGTTGCCCGTGTATTCTAGGAGGAATCGTGAAGTTTTTGGTGTCCGTGTTATGTTCCCGTCGACACAGACGGGTGGGTAGCCACACCTGTGTCGTCACATGCCCCTGTCGGTAGGTGGGGGTAACAGCTCTCCCCCCTCCACTACCTCTAGCCACTAGTCGAGTGCCCCACCTGGTAGTGGGTTGACGTGAGGGTGCAGTTTCCCGTGTTTACTCTCAGATTGGAGGCAACGATGGAGAACAGGTAATGGATTGTCAGTTTTCCATTTGTTCGTACATATAAATGGTGTATTAGTGTATTGTATTTAATTTTTTGTATGTATATTTGTTATCTTTGTGTTAGTGTAAATTAAAATCTAAAAGAACAAAATTAATAAAATCCAAAAAGATGTAGGTTAGTTAGGTGTAAGAATTTGATATTTAGATGTAAGTAGGGTTCACTTGATAACTGGAGGAGATTCCTTACCTCCCGAAACGTAGTGTATTTTTAAACACTAGAAGCGATAGGTAAAGTCCAAATAAATCAAAAAATAAATTCAAATCCATCGCTATTATGAGTTTAAAATTACAGATATATTTAAATGCGTCCTGTCCTGTGATAAGATGTTTATCAAAAGGTACCGATGTATTGTCAACAGATTCTAGCTCAACACTACGATTTACCCTCCTTGTTCACCCTAACGAATGGACCACTACGTAACCATCTCGGCCACGGCGGACTTTACTTTCAGTGGAACAAACTGGTTTCTAAGGGAAACTTTTTTATTTTTACTTAACGTTTTGAACAAATTAGCCTCCGTATGTGTTATAAATCTCATAAGTAGAATTGAAAATGAGTTTTTTAATAAAAATAATTAGATGTAGGAATATATAAAAACATGTAATATATAAATTCAGTAAAACGTACGGACAATGGATTTAATAACAATAGGTTAAGTTTAAACTGTAGAACAATGGTACAATACTATTTGTTGTCTTCAACATAACCTATCAAAGTTTTGTTTGATTCAAACATTCAGCTGTAAGACCGGTTCCTCCAACCAGCCTTTAACCTCCCTTAAACGCTCCTTACACAGTTAAATTAAATTAAATTAATTTTTTCTTTAAAATACGTATTAAAAATAAACACTTTTCCATAACTAAATAATCAAGAACCTCTCCTCTGTTATAGACTTATATTTACTTGTAGAATGTGGTATTATAAATTAGTGTCACGGTTATCTGAAATGTGTTTTGGTTTCTAAAGTGGTTTAAATATTTAAACAGTGACTGCCACCGCTTTTAAATGATTTAAACGTAATCGTTTCACTTTGCTCCATCCTCTAATATAAAATAAAAAACTCCGGTATTATGATTTTAATCAGCTAAAGAAGCAAAAAAAAACAATTTTGCAGTGTAGTTAAAATAAAATATAATTCTAAATAACAATAAAAATAAATAGTTTTTTATTGCACTATTATTGTAATAATTCTACTCAACCAAAAAAAATAAGAACTTATTGATAAAATTCAGTTATGTTGTAGCTAGTAATCACAAATCGTACAGTGACTTTGTATGTTACCACACACATGTACAGTATCTTTGTTTACCTAACCTGGCTACATGGTCTTCATTGAGACATTTTTCGTTTTTCTCCCTAAACACAATAATGCTGTCATTTCATAATGCTGTGATCGTCGTCTAGTTGTCACCACGTCAACTTGTCAACTCGGCATTTTGGTTACAGGCATCAAGTTGTCACCTTCCGAGCTCTGAGGTGACGATCTGTCGTGTACGCTACCAACGGATTGTCACCTTTTCACGTCCGCGTCAAGTTTTCACCCCGTCAGGTTGTCACCACGTCAAGTTGTCACCACGTAAAGATGTCACCACGTCAAGTTGTCCCCACGTTAAGTTGTCACCTCGTCTAGTTTCCACCTCCTTTAAATAGCTACTGATTGAGTGTTGACAACTTAGTTGATTGATGTGTTCGGTGGTCACTAAACTAAATCCCATGATCTCATGTACATAAATAATTGGAGGTTTAGCTCACCAAGATTGTGTTTATAGTATCAGGCTGATTTCAATAGATATAGATTTTATAAAGCTTATTTTTAGGCTTTAACGATAGATCTACATCTTCTGGGATACCCGTTTTGAGCACAGCGGTCAGGTTTTTCACGAGGGTTAGTTTTAAGAGCCCCCGACTAGTGAGTCGGGTTTGCGCACACGGTCTTTTCTTATAGGGCTACAACTAATCCCTTGATTCTCTACCAATCCTTTACTTATTTTCAACATTTTAATGTTTTGAGTGTACAATATTAATGAAAATAATATGACATAGTCGTTTTATTTATTTTTCTTTGGCAAATGATAACGGTTTATTTATACAAAAAATTAAGTGTAAGATGATCTAGATTCAAGTATTAATGTATTTTAGATGTTTTTTTAGAATAAATACTCGTAATGAAAGCCTGCAGCCGTTGAACCTTACAGCCACATTCTAAGTAAAGCGACAAATTCCTTTGCCACTACTATCAGGGGTTGTTTTGTGAATTTTTCAGCTTTCACTGGAAGGTGAGTTCCTGAATTGCAAAATAATGTGGTTTGGGTTTTGTATATCTTAATTAATATCTTTTAATATCTTAATTCATACAGTTGCGGTAGCGTACACGACAGACTGCCACCTCTAGCTCGCGTCAAGTTGTCTCCCCGTCAAGTTGTCCCATCGTCAAGTTATCCCCTTTTGAGGTAGGTGGCAACCTGTTGTGGTGACAACTTGACACAGACGACGTGAAAAGTGACGATCAGTCGGTAGCGTACACGACAGACTGCAACCTCTAGCTCGTGTCAAGTTGTCTCCCCGTAAAGTTTTCCCATCGTCAACTTGTCCCCTTTTGAGGTAGGTGGCAACCTGTTGTGGTGACAACTTGACACAGACGACATGAAAAGTGACGATCAGTCGGTAGCGTACACGACAGACTGCCACCTCTAGCTCGCGTTAAGTTGTCTCCCCGTCAAGTTGTCCCATCGTCAAGTTGTCCCCTTTTGAGGTAGGTGGCAACCTGTTGTGGTGACAACTTGACACAGACGACATGAAAAGTGACGATCAGTCGGTAGCGTACAGGACAGACTGCCACCTCTCGCTCGCGTCAAGTTGTCTCCCCGTCAAGTTGTCCCATCGACAAGTTGTCCCCTTTTGAGGTAGGTGACAACCTGTTGTGGTGACAACTTGACACGGACGACGTGAAAAGTGACGATCAGTCGGTAGCGTACACGACCGACTGCCACCTCTAGCTCGCGTCAAGTTGTGTCCCCGTAAAGTTGTCCCCTTTTGAGGTAGGTGGCAACCGGTTGTGGTGACAACTTGACACGGACGACGTGAAAAGTGACGATCAGTCGGTAGCGTACACGACCGACTGCCACCTCTAGCTCGCGTCAAGTTGTCTCCCCGCAAGTTGTCCCCTTTTGAGGTAGGTGGCAACCGGTTGTGGTGACAACTTGACACGGACGACGTGAAAAGTGACGATCAGTCGGTAGCGTACACGACAGACTGCCACCTCTAGCTCGCGTTAAGTTGTCTCCCCGTCAAGTTGTCCCATCGTCAAGTTGTCCCCTTTTGAGGTAGGTGGCAACCTGTTGTGGTGACAACTTGACACAGACGACATGAAAAGTGACGATCAGTCGGTAGCGTACAGGACAGACTGCCACCTCTAGCTCGCGTCAAGTTGTCTCCCCGTCAAGTTGTCCCATCGACAAGTTGTCCCCTTTTGAGGTAGGTGACAACCTGTTGTGGTGACAACTTGACACGGACGACGTGAAAAGTGACGATCAGTCGGTAGCGTACACGACCGACTGCCACCTCTAGCTCGCGTCAAGTTGTGTCCCCGTCAAGTTGTCCCCTTTTGAGGTAGGTGGCAACCGGTTGTGGTGACAACTTGACACGGACGACGTGAAAAGTGACGATCAGTCGGTAGCGTACACGACAGACTGCCACCTCTCGCTCGCGTCAAGTTGTCTCCCCGTCAAGTTGTCACTTCCTTCAAGCGGATACTAAGTGAGTAAGTTTAATAACACAATGCATACATTTTTAATTATGCCTGCTTAGAGGTAGGGTGTTTTGACGAATGTATATGCTCAAATATTATACTGACAAAAAGGGATAGGTATTTTGGTAATGTTTCTGTAAAGTCTCCATTGTATTGTATGACGACGCCAAATCTAAACATAACAATAATTGTCTAATAAGTCCTAAAGCTTATAAACAAACACCCAGCGTTTGTCTGCTATAATCTCTAATAAAAATTTTTTTATTAGAAACTAATTAAGAAGTCTGATTTTGTATGTATAGTTAAATTATTCATCAAATTTCAGTTATAATTTGTTGAGTGTTAGCAACCTAAACAAACGTTTAAATAGATCTATAACCGCTTGAAATCTGGATTACGTTAAGACAGTTTTATCTTAATATTTATAGCCGTGGGCATGTCCGTGGCGTTTTACGGTTTTTAACATAATTAGTGGTCATAAATGAAAACAATTTTATTTGTAATGTTTTTTCGCTGACTATGTCTTGTTGTAATTCTTTCTAAAGTTCACTACTCTCCTACTAACTACGATGGATTTTGCAGTTCAAATCTATTCGAGGTACGATTATGTTAAAAATAAATGTTATAAAGTACAAATTATTTTTCATAGCAATGTACTAATGATTGTAAAATTGGAATGCATGGTAAGTTATGCTAATCTATGTAATCGTTTAAAAATTTGTTAAAGAAGGTAAAATATAGAAGTGATTATTTGCTCAGTTATTTTCTAGAAATCCAAATGATTGTAACGTGAGGAATAAATGTTTTTTATTATTTTTTTATTTGTATTTCAGAAAGCAAAAACGGTACAGTAGTTTGATATCCGCCCAAACCAACTTGCACCAATTTGTTGTTGTTGTGTTTTTCAACACCTATGGCATTTTGTAACGTTTTATAGGAAACAGTCAGGGGCTCGCACGCACCTATGTTACACTTTATGAGGAAGTCACTTTTCATGTCGTCTGTGTAAAGTTGTCACCACAACCGGTTGCCACCTACCTCAAAAGGGGACAACTTGACGATGGGATTACTTGACGGGAAGACAACTTGACGCGAGCTAGAGGTGGCAGTCTGTTGTGTACGCTACCCACTGATCATCACTTTTCATGTCGTCAGTGTCATGTTGTCACCACAACTGGTTGCCACCTACCTTAAAAGGGGACAACTTGACGGGGAGACAACTTGACGCGGCCGAGCGAGCTAGAGGTGGCAGTCTGTCGTGTACGCTACCGACTGATCGTCACTTTTCACGTCGTCCGTGTCAAGTTGTCACCACAATAGGTTTTCACCTACCTCAAAAGGGGACAGCTCGACGGGGAGACAACTTGACGCGGCCGAGCGAGCTAGAGGTGGCAGTCTGTCGTGTACGCTACCGACTGAATGTCCCTTTTCATGTCGTCTGTGTCAGGTTGTCACCACAACCGGTTGCCACCCACCTCAAAAGGGGAAAACTTGACGGGGAGACAACTTGACGCGGCCGAGCGAGCTAGAGGTGGCAGTCTGTCGTGTACGCTACCGACTGATCGTCACATTTCACGTCGTCCGTGTCAAGTTGTCACCACAACATATTGCCACCTACCTCAAAAGGGGACAACTTGACGGGGAGACAACTTGACGCGAACGAGGAGAGCTAGAGGTGGCAGTCTGTCGTGTACGCTACCGACTGACCGTCACTTTTCACGTCGTCCGTGTCAAGATGTCACCACAACAGGTTGCCCCCTACCTCAAAAGGGAACAACTTGACGGGGAGACAACTTGACGCGGCCGAGCGAGCTAGAGGTGGCAGTCTGTCGTGTACGCTACCGACTGATAGTCACTTTTCACGTCGTCCGTGTCAAGTTGTCACCACAACAGGTTGTCACCTACCTCAAAAGGGGACAACTTGAAGGGGAGACAACTTGACGCGGCCGAGCGAGCTAGAGGTGGCAGTCTGTCGTGTACGCTACCGACTGATCGTCAATTTTCATGTCGTCAGTGTCAAGTTGTCACCACAACCTGTTGCCACCTACCTCAAAAGGGGACAAGTTGACGATGGGAAAACTTTACGGGGAGACAACTTGACACGAGCTAGAGGTTGCAGGCTGTCGTGTACGCTACCCACTGATCGTCACTTTTCACGTCGTCTGTGTCAAGTTGTCACCACAACAGGTTGCCACCTACCTCAAAAGGGGACAACTTGACGATGGGACAACTTGACGGGGAGACAACTTGACGCGAGCTAGAGGTGGCAGTCTGTCGTGTACGCTACCGACTGATCGTGACTTTTCACTTCATCCATGTCAAGTTATCGCCACAACAGGTTGCCACCTACCTCAAAAGGGGAAAACTTGACGGGGAGACAACTTGCGGGGAGACAACTTGACGCGGCCGAGCGAGCTAGAGGTGGCAGTCTGTCCTGTACGCTACCGACTGATCGTCACTTTTCATGTCGTCTGTGTCAAGTTGTCACTACAACCGGTTGCAACCTACCTCAAAAGGGGACAACTTGACGATGGGACACCTTGCGGGGAGAAAACGTGACGCTAGCTAGAGGTGGCAGTCTGTCGTGTAAGCTACCGACTGATCGTCACTTTTCATGTCGTCTGTGTCAAGTTGACACCACAACAGTTTGCCACCTACCTCAAAAGGGGGCAACTTGACGATGGGACAACTTGAGGGGGAGACAACTTGACGCGAGCTAGAAGTGGCAGTCTGTCGTGTACGCTACCGACTGATCGTCAATTTTCACGTCGTCCGTGTCAAGTTGTTACCACAATAGGTTGCCACCACCCTCAAAAGTGGAAAACTTGACGATGGGAATACTTGACGGGGAGACAACTTGACGGGAGTTAGAGGTGGCAGTCTGTCGTGTACGCTACCGACTGATCGTCACTTTTCACTTCGTCCGTGTCAAGTTGTCTCCACAACAGGTTTCCACCTACCTTAAAAGGGGACAACTTGCGGGGAGACAACTTGACGCGAGCTAGAGGTGGCAGTCGGTCGTGTACGCTACCGACTGATCGTCACTTTTCATGTCGTCTGTGTCAGGTTGTCACCACAACAGTTTGCCACCTACCTCAAAAGGGGGCAACTTGACGATGGGACAACTTGACGGGGAGACATCTTGACGCGAGCTAGAGGTGGCATTCTGTCGTGTACGCTACCGACTAATCGTCACTTTTCACGTCGTCCGTGTCAAGTTGTCAACACAACAGGTTGCCACCTACCTCAAAAGGGGACAACTTGACGATGGGACAACTTGACGGGGAGACAACTTGACGCGAGCTAGAGGTGGCAGTCTGTCGTGTACGCTACCGACTGATCGTCAATTTTCACGTCGTCCGTGTCAAGTTGTTACCACAATAGGTTGCCACCACCCTCAAAAGTGGAAAACTTGACGATGGGAATACTTGACGGGGAGACAACTTGACGCGAGTTAGAGGTGGCAGTCTGTCGTGTACGCTACCGACTGATCGTCACTTTTCACTTCGTCCGTGTCAAGTTGTCTCCACAACAGGTTTCCACCTACCTCAAAAGGGGACAACTTGCGGGGAGACAACTTGACGCGAGCTAGAGGTGGCAGTCGGTCGTGTACGCTACCGACTGATCGTCACTTTTCATGTCGTCTGTGTCAGGTTGTCACCACAACAGTTTGCCACCTACCTCAAAAGGGGGCAACTTGACGATGGGACAACTTGACGGGGAGACATCTTGATGCGAGCTAGAGGTGGCATTCTGTCGTGTACGCTACCGACTAATCGTCACTTTTCACGTCGTCCGTGTCAAGTTGTCAACACAACAGGTTGCCACCTACCTCAAAAGGGGACAACTTGACGATGGGACAACTTGACGGGGAGACAACTTGACGCGAGCTAGAGGTGGCAGTCTGTCGTGTACGCTACCGACTGATCGTCACTTTTAATCTCGTCCGTGTTAAGTTGTCAGCACAACTGGTTACCACCTACCTCAAAAGGGGACAACTTGGTGATGGGACAACTTGCGGGGAGACAACTTGACGCGAGCTAGAGGTGGCAGTCTGTCGTGTACGCTACCGACTGATCGTCAATTTTCATGTCGTCCGTGTCAAGTTGTCACCACAACAGGTTGTCACCTACCTCAAAAGGGGACAACTTGACGGGGAGACAACTTGACGCGGCCGAGCGAGCTAGAGGTGGCAATCTGTCGTGTACGCTACCGACTGATCGTCAATTTTCAAGTCGTCAGTGTCAAGTTGTCACCACAACCTGTTGCCACCTACCTTAAAAGGGGACAACTTGCCAGGGAGACAACTTGACGCGGCCTAGCGAGCTAGAGGTGGCAGTCTGTCGTGTATGCTACCGACTGATCGTCACTTTTCACGTCGTCCGTGTCAAGTTGTCACCACAACTCGACGGGGAGACAACTTGACGCGGCCGAGCGAGCTAGAGGTGGCTGTCTGTCGTGTACGCTACCGACTGATCGTCAATTTTCACGTCGTCCGTGTCAAGTTGTTACCACAATAGGTTGCCACCACCCTCAAAAGTGGAAAACTTGACGATGGGAATACTTGACGGGGAGACAACTTGACGCGAGTTAGAGGTGGCAGTCTGTCGTGTACGCTACCGACTGATCGTCACTTTTCACTTCGTCCGTGTCAAGTTGTCTCCACAACAGGTTTCCACCTACCTCAAAAGGGGACAACTTGCGGGGAGACAACTTGACGCGAGCTAGAGGTGGCAGTCGGTCGTGTACGCTACCGACTGATCGTCACTTTTCATGTCGTCTGTGTCAGGTTGTCACCACAACAGTTTGCCACCTACCTCAAAAGGGGGCAACTTGACGATGGGACAACTTGACGGGGAGACATCTTGACGCGAGCTAGAGGTGGCATTCTGTCGTGTACGCTACCGACTAATCGTCACTTTTCACGTCGTCCGTGTCAAGTTGTCAACACAACAGGTTGCCACCTACCTCAAAAGGGGACAACTTGACGATGGGACAACTTGACGGGGAGACAACTTGACGCGAGCTAGAGGTGGCAGTCTGTCGTGTACGCTACCGACTGATCGTCACTTTTCATGTCGTCCGTGTTAAGTTGTCAGCACAACTGGTTGCCACCTACCTCAAAAGGGGATAACTTGGTGATGGGACAACTTGCGGGGAGACAACTTGACGTGAGCTAGAGGTGGCAGTCTGTCGTGTACGCTACCGACTGATCGTCAATTTTCATGTCGTCCGTGTCAAGTTGTCACCACAACAGGTTGTCACCTACCTCAAAAGGGGACAACTTGACGGGGAGACAACTTGACGCGGCCGAGCGAGCTAGAGGTGGTAATCTGTCGTGTACGCTACCGACTGATCGTCAATTTTCAAGTCGTCAGTGTCAAGTTGTCACCACAACCTGTTGCCACCTACCTTAAAAGGGGACAACTTGCCAGGGAGACAACTTGACGCGGCCTAGCGAGCTAGAGGTGGCAGTCTGTCGTGTATGCTACCGACTGATCGTCACTTTTCACGTCGTCCGTGTCAAGTTGTCACCACAACTCGACGGGGAGACAACTTGACGCGGCCGAGCGAGCTAGAGGTGGCAGTCTGTCGTGTACGCTACCGACTGATCGTCACTTTTCATGTCGTCTGTGTCAGGTTGTCACCACAACCGGTTGCCACCCACCTCAAAAGTGGACAACTTGACGAGGAGACCACTTGACGCGGCCGAGCGAGCTAGAGGTGGCAGTCTGTCATGTACGCTACCGACTGATCGTCAATTTTTATGTCGTCAGTGTCAAGTTGTCACCACAACCTGTTGCCACCTAACTTAAAAGGGGACAGCTTGACGGGGAGACAACTTGACGCGGCCGAGCGAGCTAGAGGTGGCAGTCTGTCGTGTACGCTACCAACTGATCGTCAATTTTCATGTCGTCAGTGTCAAGTTGTCACCACAACCTGTTGACACCTACCTCAAAAGGGGACAACTTGACGAGGAGACAACTTGATGCGGCTGAGCGAGCTATAGTCGGCAGTCTGTCGTGTACGCTACCGACATATCGTCACTTTTCACTTCGTCTGTGTCAAGTTGTCACCACAACCGGTTCCCACGTAACTCAAAAGGGGACAACTTGACGGGGAGACAACTTGACGCGGCCGAGCGAGCTAGAGGTGCAGTCTGTTGTGTACGCTACCGACTGATCGTCAATTTTTATGTCGTCAGTGTCAAGTTGTCACCACAACAGGTTGCCACCTACCTCAAAAGGGGAAAACTTGACGGGGAGACAACTTGACGCGGCCGAGCGAGCTAGAGGTGGTAGTCTGTCGTGTACGCTTCCAACTGATCGTCACTTTTCATGTCGTCTGTGTCAAGTTGTCACCACAACCGGTTTCCACCCACCTCAAAAGGGGACAACTTGACGGGGAGACAACTTGACGGGGAGACAACTTGACGCGGCCAAGCTAGCTAGAGGTGGCAGTCTGTTGTGTACGCTACTGACTGATCGTCACTTTTCATGTCGTCTGTTTCAAGTTGTCACCAAAACCGTTTGCCACCTATCTCAAAAGGGGACAACTTGACGCGGCCTAGTGAGCTTGAGGTGGCAGTCTGTCGTGTACGCTACCGACTGATCGTCACTTTTCATGTCGTCTGTGTAAAGTTTTCACCACAACCGGTTGCCACCTACCTCAAAAGGGGACAACTTGACGATGGGATTACTTGACGGGAAGACAACTTGACGCGAGCTAGAGGTGGCAGTCTGTTGTGTACGCTACCCACTGATCATCACTTTTCATGTCGTCAGTGTCATGTTGTCACCACAACCGGTTGCCACCTACCTTAAAAGGGGACAACTTGAAGGGGAGACAACTTGACGCGGCCGAGCGAGCTAGAGGTGGCATTCTGTCGTGTACGCTACCGACTGATCGTCACTTTTCACGTCGTCCGTGTCAATTTGTCACCACAACAGGTTGCCACCTACCTCAAAAGGGGACAGCTCGACGGGGAGACAACTTGACGCGGCTGAGCGAGCTAGAGGTGGCAGTCTGTCGTGTACGCTACCGACTGAACGTCACTTTTCATGTCCTCTGTGTCAGGTTGTCACCACAACCGGTTGCCACCCACCTCAAAAAGGGACAACTTGACGGGGAGACAACTTGACGGGGAGACAACTTGACGCGGCCGAGCGAGCTAAAGGTGGCAGTCTGTCGTGTACGCTACCGACTGATCGTTACATTTCACGTCGTCCGTGTCAAGTTGTCACCACAACATATTGCCACCTACCTCAAAAGGGGACAACTTGACGGGGAGACAACTTGACGCGGACGAGGAGAGCTAGAGGTGGCAGTCTGTCGTGTACGCTACCGACTGACCGTCACTTTTCACGTCGTCCGTGTCAAGATGTCACCACAACAGGTTGCCCCCTACCTCAAAAGGGGACAACTTAACGGGGAGACAACTTGATGAGGCCGAGCGAGCTAGAGGTGGCAGTCTGTCGTGTACGCTACCGACTGATCGTCACTTTTCACGTCGTCCGTGTCAAGTTGTCACCACAACAGGTTGTCACCTACCTCAAAAGGGGACAACTTGATGGGGAGACCACTTGACGCGGCCGAGCGAGCTAGAGGTGGCAGTCTGTCGTGTACGCTACCGTCTGATCGTCACTTTTCATGTCGTCCGTGTTAAGTTGTCAGCACAACTGGTTGCCACCTACCTCAAAAGGGGACAACTTGACGATGGGAAAACTTGCGGGGAGACAACTTGACGCGAGCTAGAGGTGGCAGTCTGTCGTGTACGCTACCGACTGATCGTCAATTTTCATGTCGTCCGTGTCAAGTTGTCATCACAGCAGGTTGTCACCTACCTCAAAAGGGGACAACTTGACGGGGAGACAACTTGACGCGGCCGAGCGAGCTAGAGGTGGCAGTCTGTCGTGTACGCTACCGAGTGATCGTCAATTTTCATGTCGTCAGTGTCAAGTTGTCACCACAACCCGTTGCCACCTACCTTAAAAGGGGACAACTTGCTGGGGAGACAACTTGACGCGGCCGAGCGAGCTAGAGGTGGCAGTCTGTCGTGTATGCTACCGACTGATCGTCACTTTTCACGTCGTCCGTGTCAAGTTGTCACCACAACTCGACGGGGAGACAACTTGACGCGGCCGAGCGAGCTAGAGGTGGCAGTCTGTCGTGTACGCTACCGACTGATCGTCAATTTTCATGTCGTCCGTGTCAGGTTGTCACCACAACCGTTTGCCACTCACCTCAAAAGGGGACAACTTGACGAGGAGACCACTTTACGCGGCCGAGCGAGCTAGAGGTGGCAGTCTGTCATGTACGCTACCGACTGATCGTCAATTTTTATGTCGTCAGTGTCAAGTTGTCACCACAACCTTTTGCCACCTAACTTAAAAGGGGACAGCTTGACGGGGAGACAACTTGACGCGGCCGAGCGAGCTAGAGGTGGCAGTCTGTCGTGTACGCTACCGACTGATCGTCAATTTTCATGTCGTCAGTGTCAAGTTGTCACCACAACCTGTTGACACCTACCTCAAAAGGGGACAACTTGACGAGGAGACAACTTGACGCGGCTGAGCGAGCTAGAGTCGGCAGTCTGTCGTGTACGCTACCGACATATCGTCACCTTTCACTTCGTCTGTGTCAAGTTGTCACCACAACCGGTTCCCACGTAACTCAAAAGGGGACAACTTGACGGGGAGACAACTTGACGCGGCCGAGCGAGCTAGAGGTGCAGTCTGTTGTGTACGCTACCGACTGATCGTCAATTTTCATGTCGTCAGTGTCAAGTTGTCACCACAACAGGTTGCCACCTACCTTAAAAGGGGACAACTTGACGGGGAGACAACTTGACGCGGCCGAGCGAGCTAGAGGTGGTAGTCTGTCGTGTACGCTTCAAACTGATCGTCACTTTTCATGTCGTCTGTGTCAAGTTGTCACCACAACCGGTTTCCACCCACCTCAAAAGAGGACAACTTGACGGGGAGACAACTTGACGGGGAGACAACTTGACGCGGCCGAGCTAGCTAGAGGTGTCAGTCTGTTGTGTACGCTACTGACTGATCGTCACTTTTCATGTCGTCTGTTTCAAGTTGTCACCAAAACCGTTTGCCACCTACCTCAAAAGGGGACAACTTGACGCGGCCGAGTGAGCTTGAGGTGGCAGTCTGTCGTGTACGCTTCCGACTGATCGTCATTTGTCATGTCGTCTGTGTAAAGTTGTCACCACAACCGGTTGCCACCTACCTCAAAAGGGGACAACTTGACGATGGGATTACTTGACGGGAAGACAACTTGACGCGAGATAGAGGTGGCAGTCTGTCGTGTACGCTACCGACTGATCGTCACTTTTCACGTCGTCCGTGTCAAGTTGTCACCACAACAGGTTGCCACCTACCTCAAAAGGGGACAGCTCGACGGGGAGACAACTTGACGCGGCCGAGCGAGCTAGAGGTGGCAGTCTGTCGTGTACGCTACCGACTGAACGTCACTTTTCATGTCGTCTGTGTCAGGTTGTCACCACAACCGGTTGCCACCCACCTCAAAAGGGGACAACTTGACGGGGAGACAACTTGACGGGGAGACAACTTGACGGGGAGACAACTTGACGCGGCCGAGCGAGCTAGAGGTGGCAGTCTGTCGTGTACGCTACCGACTGATCGTTACATTTCACGTCGTCCGTGTCAAGTTGTCACCACAACATATTGCCACCTACCTCAAAAGGGGACAACTTGACGGGGAGACAACTTGACGCGGACGAGGAGAGCTAGAGGTGGCAGTCTGTCGTGTACGCTACCGACTGACCGTCACTTTTCACGTCGTCCGTGTCAAGATGTCACCACAACAGGTCGCCCCCTACCTCAAAAGGGGACAACTTGACGGGGAGACAACTTGATGCGGCCAAGCGAGCTAGAGGTGGCAGTCTGTCGTGTACGCTACCGACTGATCGTCACTTTTCACGTCGTCCGTGTCAAGTTGTCACCACAACAGGTTGTCACCTACCTCAAAAGGGGACAACTTGACTGGGAGACCACTTGACGCGGCCGAGCGAGCTAGAGGTGGCAGTCTGTCGTGTACGCTACCGACTGATCGTCAATTTTCATGTCGTCAGTGTCAAGTTGTCACCACAACCTGTCGCCACCTACCTCAAAAGGGGACAAGTTGACGATGGGAAAACTTTACGGGGAGACAACTTGACACGAGCTAGAGGTTGCAGTCTGTCATGTACGCTACCGACTGATCGTCACTTTTCACGTCGTCTGTGTCAAGTTGTCACCACAACAGGTTGCCACCTACCTCAAAAGGGGACAACTTGCGGGGAGACAACTTGACGCGAGCTAGAGGTGGCAGTCGGTCGTGTACGCTACCGACTGATCGTCACTTTTCATGTCGTCTGTGTCAGGTTGTCACCACAACAGTTTGCCACCTACCTCAAAAGGGGGCAACTTGACGATGGGACAACTTGACGGGGAGACAACTTGACGCGAGCTAGAGGTGGCAGTCTGTCGTGTACGCTATCGACTAATCGTCACTTTTCACGTCGTCCGTGTCAAGTTGTCAACACAACAGGTTGCCACCTACCTCAAAAGGGGACAACTTGACGATTGGACAACTTGACGGGGAGACAACTTGACGCGAGCTAGAGGTGGCAGTCTGTCGTGTACGCTACCGACTGATCGTCACTTTTCATGTCGACCGTGTTAAGTTGTCAGCACAACTGGTTGCCACCTACCTCAAAAGGGGACAAATTGGCGATGGGAAAACTTGCGGGGAGACAACTTGACGCGAGCTAGAGGTGGCAGTCTGTCGTGTACGCTACCGACTGATCGTCAATTTTCATGCCGTCCGTGTCAAGTTGTCACCACAACAGGTTGTCACCTACCTCAAAAGGGGACAACTTGACGGGGAGACAACTTGACGCGGCCGAGCGAGCTAGAGGTGGCAGTTTGTCGTGTACGCTACCGACTGAACGTCACTTTTCATGTCGTCTGTGTCAGGTTGTCACCACAACCGGTTGCCACCCACCTCAAAAGGGGACAACATGACGGGGAGACAACTTGACGCGGCCGAGCGAGCTAGAGGTGGCAGTCTGTCGTGTACGCTACCGACTGATCGTTACATTTCACGTCGTCCATGTCAAGTTGTCACCACAACAGGTTGCCACCTACCTCAAAAGGGGACAGCTCGACGGGGAGACAACTTGACGCGGCCGAGCGAGCTAGAGGCGGCAGTCTGTCGTGTACGCTACCGACTGATCTTCAATTTTCATGTCGTCAGTGTCAAGTTGTCACCACAACCTGTTGCCACCTACCTCAAAAGGGGACAAGTTGACGATGGGAAAACTTTACGGGGAGACAACTTGACACGAGCTAGAGGTTGCTGTCTGTCGTGTAGGCTACCGACTGATCGTCACTTTTCACGTCGTCTGTGTCAAGTTGTCACCACAACAGGTTGCCACCTACCTCAAAAGGAGACAACTTGACGATGGGACAACTTGACGGGGAGACAGCTTGACGCGAGCTAGAGGTGGCAGTCTGTCGTGTACACTACCGACTGATCGTCACTTTTCATGTCGTCTGTGTCAAGTTGACACCACAACAGTTTGCCACCTACCTCAAAAGGGGGCATCTTGACGATGGGACAACTTGACGGGGAGACAACTTGACACGAGCTAGAAGTGGCAGTCTATCGTGTACGCTACCGACTGATCGTCAATTTTCACGTCGTCCGTATCAAGTTGTTACTACAATAGGTTGCCACCACCCTCAAAAGTGGACAACTTGACGATGGGACTACTTGACGGGGAGACAACTTGACGCGAGCTAGAGGTGGCAGTCTGTCGTGTAAGCTACCGACTGATCGTCACTTTTCATGTCGTCTGTGTCAAGTTGACACCACAACAGTTTGCCACCTACCTCAAAAGGGGGCATCTTGACGATGGGACAACTTGACGGGGAGACAACTTGACACGAGCTAGAAGTGGCAGTCTATCGTGTACGCTACCGACTGATCGTCAATTTTCACGTCGTCCGTCTCAAGTTGTTACCACAATAGGTTGCCACCACCCTCAAAAGTGGACAACTTGACGATGGGACTACTTGACGGGGAGACAACTTGACGCGAGTTAGAGGTGGCAGTCTGTCGTGTACGCTACCGACTGATCGTCACTTTTCACTTCGTCCGTGTAAAGTTGTCACCACAACAGGTTTCCACCTACCTCAAAAGGGGACAACTAGCGGGGAGACAACTTGACGCGAGCTAGAGGTGGCAGTCGGTCGTGTACGCTACCGACTGATCGTCACTTTTCATGTCGTCTGTGTCAGGTTGTCACCACAACAGTTTGCCACCTACCTCAAAAGGGGGCAACTTGACGATGGGACAACTTGACGGGGAGACAACTTGACGCGAGCTAGAGGTGGCAGTCTGTCGTGTACGCCACCAACCAATCGTCACTTTTCACGTCGTCCGTGTCAAGTTGTCACCACAACAGGTTCCAACCTACCTCAAAAGGGGACAACTTGACGATGGGACAACTTGACGGGGAGACAACTTGACGCGAGCTAGATGTGGCAGTCTGTCGTGTACGCTACCGACTGATCGTCACTTTTCACGTCGTCCGTGTCAAGTTGTCACCACAACAGGTTGCCACCTACCTCAAAAGGGGACAACTTGACGATGGGACAACTTGACGGGGAGACAACTTGACGCGAGCTAGAGGTGGCAGTCTGTCGTGTACGCTACCGACTGATCGTCAATTTTCATGTCGTCTGTGTCAAGTTGTCACCACAACAGGTTGCCACCTACCTCAAAAGGGGAAAACTTGATGATAGGACAACTTGACGGGTTGACAACTTGACGCGAGCTAGAGGTGGCAGTCTGTCGTGTACGCTACCGACTGATCGTCACTTTTCACGTCGTCTGTGTCAAGTTGTCACCACAACAGGGTGCCACCTACTTCAAAAGGGGACAACTTGACGATGGGACAACTTGACGGGGAGACAACTTGACGCGAGCTAGAGGTGGCAGTCTGTCGTGTACGCTACCGACTGATCGTCACTTTTCAAGTCGTCCGTGTCAAGTTGTCACCACAACAGGTTTCCACTTACCTCAAAAGGTGACAACTTGACGGGGAGACAACTCTATGCGGCCGAGCGAGCTAGAGGTGGCAGTCCGTCGTGTACGCTACCGACTGATCGTCACTTTTCATGTCGTCTGTGTCAAGTTGTCACTACAACCGGTTGCAACCTACCTCAAAAGGGGACAACTTGACGATGGGACACCTTGCGGGGAGAAAACTTGACGCGAGCTAGAGGTGGCAGTCTGTCGTGTAAGCTAGCGACTGATCGTCACTTTTCATGTCGTCTGTGTCAAGTTGACACCACAACAGTTTGCCACCTACCTCAAAAGGGGGCATCTTGACGATGGGACAACTTGACGGGGAGACAACTTGACGCGAGCTAGAAGTGGCAGTCTATCGTGTACGCTACCGACTGATCGTCAATTTTCACGTCGTCCGTGTCAAGTTGTTACCACAATAGGTTGCCACCACCCTCAAAAGTGGACAACTTGACGATGGGACTACTTGACGGGGAGACAACTTGACGCGAGTTAGAGGTGGCAGTCTGTCGTGTACGCTACCGACTGATCGTCACTTTTCACTTCGTCCGTGTAAAGTTGTCACCACAACAGGTTTCCACCTACCTCAAAAGGGGACAACTTGCGGGGAGACAACTTGACGCGAGCTAGAGGTGGCAGTCGGTCGTGTACGCTACCGACTGATCGTCACTTTTCATGTCGTCTGTGTCAGGTTGTCACCACAACAGTTTGCCACCTACCTCAAAAGGGGGCAACTTGACGATGGGACAACTTGACGGGGAGACAACTTGACGCGAGCTAGAGGTGGCAGTCTGTCGTGTACGCTACCAACCAATCGTCACTTTTCACGTCGTCCGTGTCAAGTTGTCACCACAACAGGTTCCAAACTACCTCAAAAGGGGACAACTTGACGATGGGGCAACTTGACGGGGAGACAACTTGACGCGAGCTAGATGTGGCAGTCTGTCGTGTACGCTACCGACTGATCGTCACTTTTCACGTCGTCCGTGTCAAGTTGTCACCACAACAGGTTGCCACCTACCTCAAAAGGGGACAACTTGACGATGTGACAACTTGACGGGGAGACAACTTGACGCGAGCTAGAGGTGGCAGTCTGTCGTGTACGCTACCGACTGATCGTCAATTTTCATGTCGTCTGTGTCAAGTTGTCACCACAACAGGTTGCCACCTACCTCAAAAGGGGAAAACTTGATGATAGGACAACTTGACGGGTAGACAACTTGACGCGAGCTAGAGGTGGCAGTCTGTCGTGTACGCTACCGACTGATCGTCACTTTTCATTTCGTCTGTGTCAAGTTGTCATCACAACAGGGTGCCACCTACTTCAAAAGGGGACAACTTGACGATGGGACAACTTGACGGGGAGACAACTTGACGCGAGCTAGAGGTGGCAGTCTGTCGTGTACGCTACCGACTGATCGTCACTTTTCAAGTCGTCCGTGTCAAGTTGTCACCACAACAGGTTTCCACCTACCTCAAAAGGTGACAACTTGACGGGGAGACAACTCTATGCGGCCGAGCGAGCTAGAGGTGGCAGTCCGTCGTGTACGCTACTGACTGATCGTCACTTTTCATATCGTCTGTGTCAAGTTGTCACCAAAACCAGTTGCCACCTACCTTAAAAGGGGACAACTTGACAGGGAGACAACTTCACGCGGCCGAGCGAGCTAGAGGTGGCAGTCTGTCGTGTACGCTACCGACTGATCGTCACATTTCACGTCGTCCGTGTCAAGTTGTCACAACAACATGTTGCCACCTACCTCAAAAGGGGACAACTTGACGGGGAGACAACATGACGCGGACGAGGAGAGCTAGAGGTGGCAGTCTGTCGTGTACGCTACCGACTGACCGTCACTTTTCACGTCGTCCGTGTCAAGATGTCATCACAACAGGTTGCCCCCTACCTCAAAAGGGGACAACTTGACGGGGAGACAACTTGACGCGGCCGAGCGAGATAGAGGTGGCAGTCTGTCGTGTACGCTACCGACTGATCGTCACTTTTCACGTCGTCCGTGTCATGTTGTCACCACAACAGGCTGTCACCTACCTCAAAAGGGGACAACTTGACGGGGAGACAACTTGACGCGGCCGAGCGAGCTAGAGGTGGCAGTCTGTCGTGTACGCTACCGACTGATCGTCAATTTTCATGTCGTCAGTGTCAAGTTGTCACCACAACCTGTTGCCACCTACCTTAAAAGGGGACAACTTGACGGGGAGACAACTTGACGCGGCTGAGCGAGCTAGAGGTGGCAGTCTGTCGTGTACGCTACCGACTGATCGTCACTTTTTACGTCGTCCGTGTCAAGTTCTCACCACAACAGGTAGCCACCTACCTCAAAAGGGAACAGCTCGACGGGGAGACAACTTGACGCGGCCGAGCGAGCTAGAGGTGGCAGTCTGTCGTGTACGCTACCGACTGATCGTCACTTTTCATGTCGTCTGTGTCAGGTTATCACCACAACCGATTCCCACCCACCTCAAAAGGGGACAACTTGACGAGGAGACCACTTGACGCGGCCGAGCGAGCTAGAGGTGGCAGTCTGTCGTGTACGCTACCGACTGATCGTCAATTGTCATGTCGTCAGTGTCAAGTTGTCACCACAACCTGTTGCCACCTAACTTAAATGGGGACAGCTTGACGGGGAGACAACTTGACGCGGCAGAGCGAGCTAGAGGTGGCAGTCTGTCGTGTACGCTACCGACTGATCGTCAATTTTCATGTCGTCAGTGTCAAGTTGTCACCACAACCATTTGACACCTACCTCAAAAGGGGACAACTTGACGGGGAGACAACTTGACGCGGCCGAGCGAGCTAGAGTCGGCAGTCTGTCGTGTACGCTACCGACATATCGTCACTTTTCACTTCGTCCGTGTCAAGTTGTCACCCCAACAGGTTTCCACCTACCTCAAAAGGGTACAACTTGCGGGGAGACAACTTGACGCAAGCTAGAGGTGGCAGTCGGTCGTGTACGCTACCGACTGATCGTCACTGTTCATGTCGTCTGTGTCAGGTTGTCACCACAACAGTTTGCCACCTACCTCAAAAGGGGGCAACTTGACGATGGGACAACTTGACGGGGAGACAACTTGACGCGAGCTAGAGGTGGCAGTCTGTCGTGTACGCTACTGACTAATCGTCACTTTTCACGTCGTCCGTGTCAAGTTGTCACCACAACAGGTTGCCACCTACCTCAAAAGGGGACAACTTGACGATGGGACAACTTGACGGGGAGACAACTTGACGCGAGCTAGAGGTGGCAGTCTGTCGTGTACGCTACCGACTGATCGTCACTTTTCACGTCGTCCGTGTCAAGTTGTCACCACAACAGGTTGCCACCTACCTCAAAAGGGGACAAATTGACGTTGGGACAACTTGACGGGGAGACAACTTGACGCGAGCTAGAGGTGGCAGTCTGTCGTGTACGCTACCGACTAATCGTCACTTTTCACGTCGTTCGTGTCAAATTGTCACCACAACAGGTTGCCACCTACCTCAAAAGGTGACAACTTGACGGGGAGACAACTCTATGCGGCCGAGCGAGCTAGAGGTGGCAGTCTGTCGTGTACGCTACCGACTGATCGTCACTTTTCAAGTCGTCCGTGTCAAGTTGTCACCACAACAGGTTTCCACCTACCTCAAAAGGTGACAACTTGACGGGGAGACAACTCTATGCGGCCGAGCGAGCTAGAGGTGGCAGTCCGTCGTGTACGCTACCGACTGATCGTCACTTTTCATGTCGTCTGTGTCAAGTTGTCACTACAACCGGTTGCAACCTACCTCAAAAGGGGACAACTTGACGATGGGACACCTTGCGGGGAGAAAACTTGACGCGAGCTAGAGGTGGCAGTCTCTCGTGTAAGCTAGCGACTGATCGTCACTTTTCATGTCGTCTGTGTCAAGTTGACACCACAACAGTTTGCCACCTACCTCAAAAGGGGGCATCTTGACGATGGGACAACTTGACGGGGAGACAACTTGACGCGAGCTAGAAGTGGCAGTCTATCGTGTACGCTACCGACTGATCGTCAATTTTCACGTCGTCCGTGTCAAGTTGTTACCACAATAGGTTGCCACCACCCTCAAAAGTGGACAACTTGACGATGGGACTACTTGACGGGGAGACAACTTGACGCGAGTTAGAGGTGGCAGTCTGTCGTGTACGCTACCGACTGATCGTCACTTTTCACTTCGTCCGTGTAAAGTTGTCACCACAACAGGTTTCCACCTACCTCAAAAGGGGACAACTTGCGGGGAGACAACTTGACGCGAGCTAGAGGTGGCAGTCGGTTGTGTACGCTACCGACTGATCGTCACTTTTCATGTCGTCTGTGTCAGGTTGTCACCACAACAGTTTGCCACCTACCTCAAAAGGGGGCAACTTGACGATGGGACAACTTGACGGGGAGAAAACTTGACGCGAGCTAGAGGTGGCAGTCTGTCGTGTACGCTACCAACCAATCGTCACTTTTCACGTCGTCCGTGTCAAGTTGTCACCACAACAGGTTCCAACCTACCTCAAAAGGGGACAACTTGACGATGGGGTAACTTGACGGGGAGACAACTTGACGCGAGCTAGATGTGGCAGTCTGTCGTGTACGCTACCGACTGATCGTCACTTTTCACGTCGTCCGTGTCAAGTTGTCACCACAACAGGTTGCCACCTACCTCAAAAGGGGACAACTTGACGATGGGACAACTTGACGGGGAGACAACTTGACGCGAGCTAGAGGTGGCAGTCTGTCGTGAACGCTACCGACTGATCGTCAATTTTCATGTCGTCTGTGTCAAGTTGTCACCACAACAGGTTGCCACCTACCTCAAAAGGGGAAAACTTGATGATAGGACAACTTGACGGGTAGACAACTTGACGCGAGCTAGAGGTGGCAGTCTGTCGTGTACGCTACCGACTGATCGTCACTTTTCACGTCGTCTGTGTCAAGTTGTCATCACAACAGGGTGCCACCTACTTCAAAAGGGGACAACTTGACGATGGGACAACTTGACGGGGAGACAACTTGACGCGAGCTAGAGGTGGCAGTCTGTCGTGTACGCTACCGACTGATCGTCACTTTTCAAGTCGTCCGTGTCAAGTTGTCACCACAACAGGTTTCCACCTACCTCAAAAGGTGACAACTTGACGGGGAGACAACTCTATGCGGCCGAGCGAGCTAGAGGTGGCAGTCCGTCGTGTACGCTACTGACTGATCGTCACTTTTCATATCGTCTGTGTCAAGTTGTCACCAAAACCAGTTGCCACCTACCTTAAAAGGGGACAACTTGACAGGGAGACAACTTCACGCGGCCGAGCGAGCTAGAGGTGGCAGTCTGTCGTGTACGCTACCGACTGACCGTCACTTTTCACGTCGTCCGTGTCAAGATGTCATCACAACAGGTTGCCCCCTACCTCAAAAGGGGACAACTTGACGGGGAGACAACTTGACGCGGCCGAGCGAGATAGAGGTGGCAGTCTGTCGTGTACGCTACCGACTGATCGTCACTTTTCACGTCGTCCGTGTCATGTTGTCACCACAACAGGCTGTCACCTACCTCAAAAGGGGACAACTTGACGGGGAGACAACTTGACGCGGCCGAGCGAGCTAGAGGTGGCAGTCTGTCGTGTACGCTACCGACTGATCGTCAATTTTCATGTCGTCAGTGTCAAGTTGTCACCACAACCTGTTGCCACCTACCTTAAAAGGGGACAACTTGACGGGGAGACAACTTGACGCGGCTGAGCGAGCTAGAGGTGGCAGTCTGTCGTGTACGCTACCGACTGATCGTCACTTTTTACGTCGTCTGTGTCAGGTTATCACCACAACCGATTCCCACCCACCTCAAAAGGGGACAACTTGACGAGGAGACCACTTGACGCGGCCGAGCGAGCTAGAGGTGGCAGTCTGTCGTGTACGCTACCGACTGATCGTCAATTTTCATGTCGTCAGTGTCAAGTTGTCACCACAACCTGTTGCCACCTAACTTAAATGGGGACAGCTTGACGGGGAGACAACTTGACGCGGCAGAGCGAGCTAGAGGTGGCAGTCTGTCGTGTACGCTACCGACTGATCGTCAATTTTCATGTCGTCAGTGTCAAGTTGTCACCACAACCATTTGACACCTACCTCAAAAGGGGACAACTTGACGGGGAGACAAATTGACGCGGCCGAGCGAGCTAGAGTCGGCAGTCTGTCGTGTACGCTACCGACATATCGTCACTTTTCACTTCGTCCGTGTCAAGTTGTCACCCCAACAGGTTTCCACCTACCTCAAAAGGGGACAACTTGCGGGGAGACAACTTGACGCAAGCTAGAGGTGGCAGTCGGTCGTGTACGCTACCGACTGATCGTCACTGTTCATGTCGTCTGTGTCAGGTTGTCACCACAACAGTTTGCCACCTACCTCAAAAGGGGGCAACTTGACGATGGGACAACTTGACGGGGAGACAACTTGACGCGAGCTAGAGGTGGCAGTCTGTCGTGTACGCTACCGACTAATCGTCACTTTTCACGTCGTCCGTGTCAAGTTGTCACCACAACAGGTTGCCACCTACCTCAAAAGGGGACAACTTGACGATGGGACAACTTGACGGGGAGACAACTTGACGCGAGCTAGAGGTGGCAGTCTGTCGTGTACGCTACCGACTGATCGTCACTTTACACGTCGTCCGTGTCAAGTTGTCACCACAACAGGTTGCCACCTACCTCAAAAGGGGACAAATTGACGTTGGGACAACTTGACGGGGAGACAACTTGACGCGAGCTAGAGGTGGCAGTCTGTCGTGTACGCTACCGACTAATCGTCACTTTTCACGTCGTTCGTGTCAAATTGTCACCACAACAGGTTGCCACCTACCTCAAAAGGTGACAACTTGACGGGGAGACAACTCTATGCGGCCGAGCGAGCTAGAGGTGGCAGTCTGTCGTGTACGCTACCGACTGATCGTCACTTTTCATGTCGTCTGTGTCAAGTTGTCACCAAAACCAGTTGCCACCTACCTCAAAAGGCGACAACTTGACGGGGAGACAACTTGACGCGGACGAGGAGAGCTAGAGGTGGCAGTCTGTCGTGTACGCTACCGACTGACCGTCACTTTTCACGTCGTCCGTGTCAAGATGTCACCACAACAGGTTGCCCCCTACCGCACGAGGGGACAACTTGACGGGGAGACAACTTGACGCGGCCGAGCGAGATAGAGGTGGCAGTCTGTCGTGTACGCTACCGACTGATCGTCACTTTTCACGTCGTCCGTGTCAAGTTGTCACCACAACAGGTTGTCACCTACCTCAAAAGGGGACAACTTGACGGGGAGACAACTTGACGCGGCCGAGCGAGCTAAAGGTGGCAGTCTGTCGTGTACGCTACCGACTGATCGTCAATTTTCATGTCGTCAGTGTCAAGTTGTCACCACAACCTGTTGCCACCTACCTTAAAAGGGGACAACTTGACGGGGAGACAACTTGACGCGGCCGAGCGAGCTAGAGGTGGCAGTCTGTCGTGTACGCTACCGACTGATCGTCACTTTTCACGTCGTCCGTGTCAAGTTCTCACCACAACAGGTAGCCACCTACCTCAAAAGGGGGCAGCTCGACGGGGAGACAACTTGACGCGGCCGAGCGAGCTAGAGGTGGCAGTCTGTCGTGTACGCTACCGACTGATCGTCACATTTCACGTCGTCCGTGTCAAGTTGTCACAACAACATGTTGCCACCTACCTCAAAAGGGGACAACTTGATGGGGAGACAACTTGACGCGGACGAGGAGAGCTAGAGGTGGCAGTCTGTCGTGTACGCTACCGACTGACCGTCACTTTTCACGTCGTCCGTGTCAAGATGTCATCACAACAGGTTGCCCCTTACCTCAAAAGGGGACAACTTGACGGGGAGACAACTTGACGCGGCCGAGCGAGATAGAGGTGGCAGTCTGTCGTGTACGCTACCGACTGATCGTCACTTTTCACGTCGTCCGTGTCAAGTTGTCACCACAACAGGCTGTCACCTACCTCAAAAGGGGACAACTTGACGGGGAGACAACTTGACGCGGCCGAGCGAGCTAGAGGTGGCAGTCTGTCGTGTACGCTACCGACTGATCGTCAATTTTCATGTCGTCAGTGTAAAGTTGTCACCACAACCTGTTGCCACCTACCTTAAAAGGGGACAACTTGACGGGGAGACAACTTGACGCGGCTGAGCGAGCTAGAGGTGGCAGTCTGTCGTGTACGCTACCGACTGATCCGCACTTTTTACGTCGTCCGTGTCAAGTTCTCACCACAACAGGTAGCCACCTACCTCAAAAGGGGACAGCTCGACGGGGAGACAACTTGACGCGGCCGAGCGAGCTAGAGGTGGCAGTCTGTCGTGTACGCTACCGACTGATCGTCACTTTTCATGTCGTCTGTGTCAGGTTGTCACCACAACCGATTGCCACCCACCTCAAAAGGGGACAACTTGACGAGGAGACAACTTGACGCGAGCTAGAGGTGGCAGTCGGTCGTGTACGCTACCGACTGATCGTCACTGTTCATGTCGTCTGTGTCAGGTTGTCACCACAACAGTTTGCCACCTACCTCAAAAGGGGACAACTTGACGATGGGACAACTTGACGGGGAGACAACTTGACGCGAGCTAGAGGTGGCAGTCTGTCGTGTACGCTACCGACTGATCGTCAATTTTCATGTCGTCTGTGTCAAGTTGTCACCACAACAGGTTGCCACCTACCTCAAAAGGGGAAAACTTGATGATAGGACAACTTGACGGGTAGACAACTTGACGCGAGCTAGAGGTGGCAGTCTGTCGTGTACGCTACCGATTGATCGTCACTTTTCACGTCGTCTGTGTCAAGTTGTCACCACAACAGGGTGCCACCTACCTCAAAAGGTGACAACTTGACGGGGAGACAACTCTATGCGGCCGAGCGAGCTAGAGGTGGCAGTCCGTCGTGTACGCTACCGACTGATCGTCACTTTTCATGTCGTCTGTGTCAAGTTGTCACTACAACCGGTTGCAACCTACCTCAAAAGGGGACAACTTGACGATGGGACACCTTGCGGGGAGAAAACTTGACGCGAGCTAGAGGTGGCAGTCTGTCGTGTAAGCTACCGACTGATCGTCACTTTTCATGTCGTCTGTGTCAAGTTGACACCACAACAGTTTGCCACCTACCTCAAAAGAGGGCATCTTGACGATGGGACAACTTGACGGGGAGACAACTTGACGCGAGCTAGAAGTGGCAGTCTATCGTGTACGCTACCGACTGCTCGTCAATTTTCACGTCGTCCGTGTCAAGTTGTTACCACAATAGGTTGCCACCACCCTCAAAACTGGACAACTTGACGATGGGACTACTTGACGGGGAGACAACTTGACGTGAGTTAGAGGTGGCAGTCTGTCGTGTACGCTACCGATTGATCGTCACTTTTCACGTCGTCTGTGTCAAGTTGTCACCACAACAGGGTGCCACCTACCTCAAAAGGTGACAACTTGACGGGGAGACAACTCTATGCGGCCGAGCGAGCTAGAGGTGGCAGTCCGTCGTGTACGCTACCGACTGATCGTCACTTTTCATGTCGTCTGTGTCAAGTTGTCACTACAACCGGTTGCAACCTACCTCAAAAGGGGACAACTTGACGATGGGACACCTTGCGGGGAGAAAACTTGACGCGAGCTAGAGGTGGCAGTCTGTCGTGTAAGCTACCGACTGATCGTCACTTTTCATGTCGTCTGTGTCAAGTTGACACCACAACAGTTTGCCACCTACCTCAAAAGAGGGCATCTTGACGATGGGACAACTTGACGGGGAGACAACTTGACGCGAGCTAGAAGTGGCAGTCTATCGTGTACGCTACCGACTGCTCGTCAATTTTCACGTCGTCCGTGTCAAGTTGTTACCACAATAGGTTGCCACCACCCTCAAAACTGGACAACTTGACGATGGGACTACTTGACGGGGAGACAACTTGACGTGAGTTAGAGGTGGCAGTCTGTCGTGTACGCTACCGACTGATCGTCACTTTTCACTTCGTCCGTGTAAAGTTGTCACCACAACAGGTTTCCACCTACCTCAAAAGGGGACAACTTGCGGGGAGACAACTTGACGCGAGCTAGAGGTGGCAGTCTGTCGTATACGCTACCAACCAATCGTCACTTTTCACGTCGTCCGTGTCAAGTTGTCACCACAACAGGTTCCAACCTACCTCAAAAGGGGACAACTTGACGATGGGACAACTTGACGGGGAGACAACTTGACGCGAGCTAGATGTGGCAGTCTGTCGTGTACGCTACCGACTGATCGTCACTTTTCACGTCGTCCGTGTCAAGTTGTCACCACAACAGGTTGCCACCTACCTCAAAAGGGGACAATTTGACGATGGGACAACTTGACGGGGAGACAACTTGACGCGAGCTAGAGGTGGCAGTCTGTCGTGTACGCTACCGACTGATCGTCAATTTTCATGTCGTCTGTGTCAAGTTGTCACCACAACAGGTTGCCACCTACCTCAAAAGGGGAAAACTTGATGATAGGACAACTTGACGGGTAGACAACTTGACGCGAGCTAGAGGTGGCAGTCTGTCGTGTACGCTACCGACTGATCGTCACTTTTCACGTCGTCTGTGTCAAGTTGTCATCACAACAGGGTGCCACCTACTTCAAAAGGGGACAACTTGACGATGGGACAACTTGACGGGGAGACAACTTGACGCGAGCTAGAGGTGGCAGTCTGTCGTGTACGCTACCGACTGATCGTCACTTTTCAAGTCGTCCGTGTCAAGTTGTCACCACAACAGGTTTCCACCTACCTCAAAAGGTGACAACTTGACGGGGAGACAACTCTATGCGGCCGAGCGAGCTAGAGGTGGCAGTCCGTCGTGTACGCTACTGACTGATCGTCACTTTTCATGTCGTCTGTGTCAAGTTGTCACCAAAACCAGTTGCCACCTACCTTAAAAGGGGACAACTTGACAGGGAGACAACTTCACGCGGCCGAGCGAGCTAGAGGTGGCAGTCTGTCGTGTACGCTACCGACTGATCGTCACATTTCACGTCGTCCGTGTCAAGTTGTCACAACAACATGTTGCCACCTACCTCAAAACGGGACAACTTGACGGGGAGACAACATGACGTGGACGAGGAGAGCTAGAGGTGGCAGTCTGTCGTGTACGCTACCGACTGACCGTCACTTTTCACGTCGTCCGTGTCAAGATGTCATCACAACAGGTTGCCCCCTACCTCAAAAGGGGACAACTTGACGGGGAGACAACTTGACGCGGCCGAGCGAGATAGAGGTGGCAGTCTGTCGTGTACGCTACCGACTGATCGTCACTTTTCACGTCGTCCGTGTCATGTTGTCACCACAACAGGCTGTCACCTACCTCAAAAGGGGACAACTTGAAGGGGAGACAACTTGACGCGGCCGAGCGAGCTAGAGGTGGCAGTCTGTCGTGTACGCTACCGACTGATCGTCATTTTTCATGTCGTCAGTGTCAAGTTGTCACCACAACCTGTTGCCACCAACCTTAAAAGGGGACAACTTGACGGGGAGACAACTTGACGCGGCTGAGCGAGCTAGAGGTGGCAGTCTGTCGTGTACGCTACCGACTGATCGTCACTTTTTACGTCGTCCGTGTCAAGTTCTCACCACAACAGGTAGCCACCTACCTCAAAAGGGAACAGCTCGACTGGGAGACAACTTGACGCGGCCGAGCGAGCTAGAGGTGGCAGTCTGTCGTGTACGCTACCGACTGATCGTCACATTTCATGTCGTCTGTGTCAGGTTATCACCACAACCGATTGCCACCCACCTCAAAAGGGGACAACTTGACGAGGAGACCACTTGACGCGGCCGAGCGAGCTAGAGGTGGCAGTCTGTCGTGTACGCTACCGACTGATCGTCAATTTTCATGTCGTCAGTGTCAAGTTGTCACCACAACCTGTTGCCACCTAACTTAAATGGGGACAGCTTGACGGAGAGACAACTTGACGCGGCAGAGTGAGCTAGAGGTGGCAGTCTGTCGTGTACGCTACCGACTGATCGTCAATTTTCATGTCGTCAGTGTCAAGTTGTCACCACAACCATTTGACACCTACCTCAAAAGGGGACAACTTGACGGGGAGACAACTTGACGCGGCCGAGCGAGCTAGAGTCGGCAGTCTGTCGTGTACGCTACCGACATATCGTCACTTTTCACTTCGTCCGTGTCAAGTTGTCACCCCAACAGGTTTCCACCTACCTCAAAAGGGGACAACTTGCGGGGAGACAACTTGACGCGAGCTAGAGGTGGCAGTCGGTCGTGTACGCTACCGACTGATCGTCACTGTTCATGTCGTCTGTGTCAGGTTGTCACCACAACAGTTTGCCACCTACCTCAAAAGGGGGCAACTTGACGATGGGACAACTTGACGGGGAGACACCTTGACGCGAGCTAGAGGTGGCAGTCTGTCGTGTACGCTACCGACTAATCGTCACTTTTCACGTCGTCCGTGTCAAGTTGTCACCACAACAGGTTGCCACCTACCTCAAAAGGGGACAACTTGACGATGGGACAACTTGACAGGGAGACAACTTGACGCGAGCTAGAGGTGGCAGTCTGTCGTGTACGCTACCGACTGATCGTCACTTTTCACGTCGTCCGTGTCAAGTTGTCACAACAACAGGTTGCCACCTACCTCAAAAGGGTTCAAATTGACGTTGGGACAACTTGACGGGGAGACAACTTGACGCGAGCTAGAGGTGGCAGTCTGTCGTGTACGCTACCGACTAATCGTCACTTTTCACGTCGTCCGTGTCAAGTTGTCACCACAACAGGTTGCCACCTACCTCAAAAGGTGACAACTTGACGGGGAGACAACTCTATGCGGCCGAGCGAGCTAGAGGTGGCAGTCTGTCGTGTACGCTACCGACTGATCGTCACTTTTCATGTCGTCTGTGTCAAGTTGTCACCAAAACCAGTTGCCACCTACCTCAAAAGGGGACAACTTGACGGGGAGACAACTTGACGCGGACGAGGAGAGCTAGAGGTGGCAGTCTGTCGTGTACGCTACCGACTGACCGTCACTTTTCACGTCGTCCGTGTCAAGATGTCACCACAACAGGTTGCCCCCTACCGCACGAGGGGACAACTTGACGGGGAGACAACTTGACGCGGCCGAGCGAGATAGAGGTGGCAGTCTGTCGTGTACGCTACCGACTGATCGTCACTTTTCACGTCGTCCGTGTCAAGTTGTCACCACAACAGGTTGTCACCTACCTCAAAAGGGGACAACTTGACGGGGAGACAACTTGACGCGGCCGAGCGAGCTAAAGGTGGCAGTCTGTCGTGTACACTACCGACTGATCGTCAATTTTCATGTCGTCAGTGTCAAGTTGTCACCACAACCTGTTGCCACCTACCTTAAAAGGGGACAACTTGACGGGGAGACAACTTGACGCGGCCGAGCGAGCTACAGGTGGCAGTCTGTCGTGTACGCTACCGACTGATCGTCACTTTTCACGTCGTCCGTGTCAAGTTCTCACCACAACAGGTAGCCACCTACCTCAAAAGGGGGCAGCTCGACGGGGAGACAACTTGACGCGGCCGAGCGAGCTAGAGGTGGCAGTCTGTCGTGTACGCTACCGACTGATCGTCACATTTCACGTCGTCCGTGTCAAGTTGTCACAACAACATGTTGCCACCTACCTCAAAAGGGGACAACTTGATGGGGAGACAACTTGACGCGGACGAGGAGAGCTAGAGGTGGCAGTCTGTCGTGTACGCTACCGACTGACCGTCACTTTTCACGTCGTCCGTGTCAAGATGTCATCACAACAGGTTGCCCCTTACCTCAAAAGGGGACAACTTGACGGGGAGACAACTTGACGCGGCCGAGCGAGATAGAGGTGGCAGTCTGTCGTGTACGCTACCGACTGATCGTCACTTTTCACGTCGTCCGTGTCAAGTTGTCACCACAACAGGCTGTCACCTACCTCAAAAGGGGACATCTTGACGGGGAGACAACTTGACGCGGCCGAGCGAGCTAGAGGTGGCAGTCTGTCGTGTACGCTACCGACTGATCGTCAATTTTCATGTCGTCAGTGTCAAGTTGTCACCACAACCTGTTGCCACCTACCTTAAAAGGGGACAACTTGACGGGGAGACAACTTGACGCGGCTGAGCGAGCTAGAGGTGGCAGTCTGTCGTGTACGCTACCGACTGATCGTCACTTTTTACTTCGTCCGTGTCAAGTTCTCACCACAACAGGTAGCCACCTACCTCAAAAGGGGACAGCTCGACGGGGAGACAACTTGACGCGGCCGAGCGAGCTAGAGGTGGCAGTCTGTCGTGTACGCTACCGACTGATCGTCACTTTTCATGTCGTCTGTGTCAGGTTGTCACCACAACCGATTGCCACCCACCTCAAAAGGGGACAACTTGACGAGGAGACCACTTGACGCGGCCGAGCGAGCTAGAGGTGGCAGTCTGTCGTGTACGCTACCGACTGATCGTCAATTTTCATGTCGTCAGTGTCAAGTTGTCACCACAACCTGTTGCCACCTAACTTAAATGGGGACAGCTTGACGGGGAGACAACTTGACGCGGCAGAGCGAGCTAGAGGTGGCAGTCTGTCGTGTACGCTACCGACTGATCGTCAATTTTCATGTCGTCAGTGTCAAGTTGTCACCACAACCTGTTGACACCTACCTCAAAAGGGGACAACTTGACGGGGAGAGAACTTGACGCGGCCGAGCGAGCTAGAGTCGGCAGTCTGTCGTGTACGCTACCGACATATCGTCACTTTTCACTTCGTCCGTGTCAAGTTGTCACCCCAACAGGTTTCCACCTACCTCAAAAGGGGACAACTTGCGGGGAGACAACTTGACGCGAGCTAGAGGTGGCAGTCGGTCGTGTACGCTACCGACTGATCGTCACTGTTCATGTCGTCTGTGTCAGGTTGTCACCACAACAGTTTGCCACCTACCTCAAAAGGGGGCAACTTGACGATGGGACAACTTGACGGGGAGACAACTTGACGCGAGCTAGAGGTGGCAGTCTGTCGTGTACGCTACCGACTAATCGTCACTTTTCACGTCGTCCGTGTCAAGTTGTCACCACAACAGGTTGCCACCTACCTCAAAAGGGGACAACTTGACGATGGGACAACTTGACGGGGAGACAACTAGACGCGAGCTAGAGGTGGCAGTCTGTCGTGTACGCTACCGACTGATCGTCACTTTTCACGTCGTCCGTGTCAAGTTGTCACCACAACAGGTTGCCACCTACCTCAAAAGGGGACAAATTGACGTTGGGACAACTTGACGGGGAGACAACTTGACGCGAGCTAGAGGTGGCAGTCTGTCGTGTACGCTACCGACTAATCGTCACTTTTCACGTCGTCCGTGTCAAGTTGTCACCACAACAGGTTGCCACCTACCTCAAAAGGTGACAACTTGACGGGGAGACAACTCTATGCGGCCGAGCGAGCTAGAGGTGGCAGTCTGTCGTGTACGCTACCGACTGATCGTCACTTTTCATGTCGTCTGTGTAAAGTTGTCACCACAACCGGTTGCCACCTACCTCAAAAGGGGACAACTTGACGATGGGATTACTTGACGGGAAGACAACTTGACGCGAGCTAGAGGTGGCAGTCTGTTGTGTACGCTACCCACTGATCATCACTTTTCATGTCGTCAGTGTCGTGTTGTCACCACAACCGGTTGCCACCTACCTTAAAAGGGGACAACTTGAAGGGGAGACAACTTGACGCGGCCGAGCGAGCTAGAGGTGGCAGTCTGTCGTGTACGCTACCGACTGATCGTCACTTTTCACGTCGTCCGTGTCAAGTTGTCACCACAACAGGTTGCCACCTACCTCAAAAGGGGACAGCTCGACGGGGAGACAACTTGACGCGGCTGAGCGAGCTGGAGGTGGCAGTCTGTCGTGTAAGCTACCGACTGAACGTCACTTTTCATGTCGTCTGTGTCAGGTTGTCACCACAACCGGTTGCCACCCACCTCAAAAGGGGACCACTTGACGGGGAGACAACTTGACGGGGAGACAACTTGACGCGGCCGAGCGAGCTAGAGGTGGCAGTCTGTCGTGTACGCTACCGACTGATCGTTACATTTCACGTCGTCCGTGTCAAGTTGTCACCACAACATATTGCCACCTACCTCAAAAGGGGACAGCTCGACGGGGAGACAACTTGACGCGGCCGAGCGAGCTAGAGGTGGCAGTCTGTCGTGTACGCTACCGACTGATCGTCACTTTTCATGTCGTCTGTGTCAGGTTGTCACCAACCGATTGCCACCCACCTCAAAAGGGGACAACTTGACGAGGAGACCACTTGACGCGGCCAAGCGAGCTAGAGGTGGCAGTCTGTCGTGTACGCTACCGACTGATCGTCAATTTTCATGTCGTCAGTGTCAAGTTGTCACCACAACCTGTTGCCACCTAACTTAAATGGGGACAGCTTGACGGGGAGACAACTTGACGCGGCAGAGCGAGCTAGAGGTGGCAGTCTGTCGTGTACGCTACCGACTGATCGTCAATTTTCATGTCGTCAGTGTCAAGTTGTCACCACAACCTGTTGACACCTACCTCAAAAGGGGACAACTTGACGGGGAGAGAACTTGACGCGGCCGAGCGAGCTAGAGTCGGCAGTCTGTCGTGTACGCTACCGACATATCGTCACTTTTCACTTCGTCCGTGTCAAGTTGTCACCCCAACAGGTTTCCACCTACCTCAAAAGGGGACAACTTGCGGGGAGACAACTTGACGCGAGCTAGAGGTGGCAGTCTGTCGTGTACGCTACCGACTGATCGTCACTGTTCATGTCGTCTGTGTCAGGTTGTCACCACAACAGTTTGCCACCTACCTCAAAAGGGGACAACTTGACGATGGGACAACTTGACGGGGAGACAACTTGACGCGAGCTAGAGGTGGCAGTCTGTCGTGTACGCTACCGACTGATCGTCAATTTTCATGTCGTCTGTGTCAAGTTGTCACCACAACAGGTTGCCACCTACCTCAAAAGGGGAAAACTTGATGATAGGACAACTTGACGGGTAGACAACTTGACGCGAGCTAGAGGTGGCAGTCTGTCGTGTACGCTACCGACTGATCGTCACTTTTCACGTCGTCTGTGTCAAGTTGTCACCACAACAGGGTGCCACCTACTTCAAAAGGGGACAACTTGACGATGGGACAACTTGACGGGGAGACAACTTGACGCGAGCTAGAGGTGGCAGTCTGTCGTGTACGCTACCGACTGATCGTCACTTTTCAAGTCGTCCGTGTCAAGTTGTCACCACAACAGGTTTCCACCTACCTCAAAAGGTGACAACTTGACGGGGAGACAACTCTATGCGGCCGAGCGAGCTAGAGGTGGCAGTCCGTCGTGTACGCTACCGACTGATCGTCACTTTTCATGTCGTCTGTGTCAAGTTGTCACTACAACCGGTTGCAACCTACCTCAAAAGGGGGCATCTTGACGATGGGACAACTTGACGGGGAGACAACTTGACGCGAGCTAGAAGTGGCAGTCTATCGTGTACGCTACCGACTGATCGTCAATTTTCACGTCGTCCGTGTCAAGTTGTTACCACAATAGGTTGCCACCATCCTCAAAAGTGGACAACTTGACGATGGGACTACTTGACGGGGAGACAACTTGACGCGAGTTAGAGGTGGCAGTCTGTCGTGTACGCTACCGACTGATCGTCACTTTTCACTTCGTCCGTGTAAAGTTGTCACCACAACAGGTTTCCACCTACCTCAAAAGGGGACAACTTGCGGGAAGACAACTTGACGCGAGCTAGAGGTGGCAGTCTGTCGTGTACGCTACCAACCAATCGTCACTTTTCACGTCGTCCGTGTCAAGTTGTCACCACAACAGGTTCCAACCTACCTCAAAAGGGGACAACTTGACGATGGGACAACTTGACGGGGAGACAACTTGACGCGAGCTAGATCTGGCAGTCTGTCGTGTACGCTACCGACTGATCGTCACTTTTCACGTCGTCCGTGTCAAGTTGTCACCACAACAGGTTGCCACCTACCTCAAAAGGGGACAACTTGACGATGGGACAACTTGACGGGGAGACAACTTGACGCGAGCTAGAGGTGGCAGTCTGTCGTGTACGCTACCGACTGATCGTCAATTTTCATGTCGTCTGTGTCAATTTGTCACCACAACAGGTTGCCACCTACCTCAAAAGGGGAAAACTTGATGATAGGACAACTTGACGGGTAGACAACTTGACGCGAGCTAGAGGTGGCAGTCTGTCGTGTACGCTACCGACTGATCGTCACTTTTCACGTCGTCTGTGTCAAGTTGTCATCAAAACAGGGTGCCACCTACTTCAAAAGGGGACAACTTGACGATGGGACAACTTGACGGGTAGACAACTTGACGCGAGCTAGAGGTGGCAGTCTGTCGTGTACGCTACCGACTGATCGTCACTTTTCAAGTCGTCCGTGTCAAGTTGTCACCACAACAGTTTTCCACCTACCTCAAAAGGTGACAACTTGACGGGGAGACAACTCTATGCGGCCGAGCGAGCTAGAGGTGGCAGTCCGTCGTGTACGCTACTGACTGATCGTCACTTTTCATGTCGTCTGTGTCAAGTTGTCACCAAAACCAGTTGCCACCTACCTTAAAAGGGGACAACTTGACAGGGAGACAACTTCACGCGGCCGAGCGAGCTAGAGGTGGCAGTCTGTCGTGTACGCTACCGACTGATCGTCACATTTCACGTCGTCCGTGTCAAGTTGTCACAACAACATGTTGCCACCTACCTCAAAAGGGGACAACTTGACGGGGAGACAACATGACGCGGACGAGGAGAGCTAGAGGTGGCAGTCTGTCGTGTACGCTACCGACTGACCGTCACTTTTCACGTCGTCCGTGTCAAGATGTCATCACAACAGGTTGCCCCCTACCTCAAAAGGGGACAACTTGACGGGGAGACAACTTGACGCGGCCGAGCGAGATAGAGGTGGCAGTCTGTCGTGTACGCTACCGACTGATCGTCACTTTTCACGTCGTCCGTGTCATGTTGTCACCACAACAGGCTGTCACCTACCTCAAAAGGGGACAACTTGAAGGGGAGACAACTTGACGCGGCCGAGCGAGCTAGAGGTGGCAGTCTGTCGTGTACGCTACCGACTGATCGTCAATTTTCATGTCGTCAGTGTCAAGTTGTCACCACAACCTGTTGCCACCTACCTTAAAAGGGGACAACTTGACGGGGAGACAACTTGACGCGGCTGAGCGAGCTAGAGGTGGCAGTCTGTCGTGTACGCTACCGACTGATCGTCACTTTTTACGTCGTCGTGTCAAGTTCTCACCACAACAGGTAGCCACCTACCTCAAAAGGGAACAGCTCGACGGGGAGACAACTTGACGCGGCCGAGCGAGCTAGAGGTGGCAGTCTGTCGTGTACGCTACCGACTGATCGTCACATTTCATGTCGTCTGTGTCAGGTTATCACCACAACCGATTGCCACCCACCTCAAAAGGGGACAACTTGACGAGGAGACCACTTGACGCGGCCGAGCGAGCTAGAGGTGGCAGTCTGTCGTGTACGCTACCGACTGATCGTCAATTTTCATGTCGTCAGTGTCAAGTTGTCACCACAACCTGCTGCCACCTAACTTAAATGGGGACAGCTTGACGGGGAGACAACTTGACGCGGCAGAGCGAGCTAGAGGTGGCAGTCTGTCGTGTACGCTACCGACTGATCGTCAATTTTCATGTCGTCAGTGTCAAGTTGTCACCACAACCATTTGACACATACCTCAAAAGGGGACAACTTGACGGGGAGACAACTTGACGCGGCCGAGCGAGCTAGAGTCGGCAGTCTGTCGTGTACGCTACCGACATATCGTCACTTTTCACTTCGTCCGTGTCAAGTTGTCACCCCAACAGGTTTCCACCTACCTCAAAAGGGGACAACTTGCGGGGAGACAACTTGACGCGAGCTATAGGTGGCAGTCGGTCGTGTACGCTACCGACTGATCGTCACTGTTCATGTCGTCTGTGTCAGGTTGTCACCACAACAGTTTGCCACCTACCTCAAAAGGGGGCAACTTGACGATGGGACAACTTGACGGGGAGACAACTTGACGCGAGCTAGAGGTGGCAGTCTGTCGTGTACGCTACCGACTGATCGTCACTTTTCACGTCGTCCGTGTCAAGTTGTCACCACAACAGGTTGCCACCTACCTCAAAAGGGGACAAATTGACGTTGGGACAACTTGACGGGGAGACAACTTGACGCGAGCTAGAGGTGGCAGTCTGTCGTGTACGCTACCGACTAATCGTCACTTTTCACGTCGTCCGTGTCAAGTTGTCACCACAACAGGTTGCCACCTACCTCAAAAGGTGACAACTTGACGGGGAGACAACTCTATGCGGCCGAGCGAGCTAGAGGTGGCAGTCTGTCGTGTACGCTACCGACTGATCGTCACTTTTCATGTCGTCTGTGTCAAGTTGTCACCAAAACCAGTTGCCACCTACCTCAAAAGGGGACAACTTGACGGGGAGACAACTTGACGCGGACGAGGAGAGCTAGAGGTGGCAGTCTGTCGTGTACGCTACCGACTGACCGTCACTTTTCACGTCGTCCGTGTCAAGATGTCACCACAACAGGTTGCCCCCTACCGCACGAGGGGACAACTTGACGGGGAGACAACTTGACGCGGCCGAGCGAGATAGAGGTGGCAGTCTGTCGTGTACGCTACCGACTGATCGTCACTTTTCACGTCGTCCGTGTCAAGTTGTCACCACAACAGGTTGTCACCTACCTCAAAAGGGGACAACTTGACAGGGAGACAACTTGACGCGGCCGAGCGAGCTAAAGGTGGCAGTCTGTCGTGTACGCTACCGACTGATCGTCAATTTTCATGTCGTCAGTGTCAAGTTGTCACCACAACCTGTTGCCACCTACCTTAAAAGGGGACAACTTGACGGGGAGACAACTTGACGCGGCCGAGCGAGCTAGAGGTGGCAGTCTGTCGTGTACGCTACCGACTGATCGTCACTTTTCACGTCGTCCGTGTCAAGTTCTCACCACAACAGGTAGCCACCTACCTCAAAAGGGGGCAGCTCGACGGGGAGACAACTTGACTCGGCCGAGCGAGCTAGAGGTGGCAGTCTGTCGTGTACGCTACCGACTGATCGTCACATTTCACGTCGTCCGTGTCAAGTTGTCACAACAACATGTTGCCACCTACCTCAAAAGGGGACAACTTGATGGGGAGACAACTTGACGCGGACGAGGAGAGCTAGAGGTGGCAGTCTGTCGTGTACGCTACCGACTGACCGTCACTTTTCACGTCGTCCGTGTCAAGATGTCATCACAACAGGTTGCCCCTTACCTCAAAAGGGGACAACTTGACGGGGAGACAACTTGACGCGGCCGAGCGAGATAGAGGTGGCAGTCTGTCGTGTACGCTACCGACTGATCGTCACTTTTCACGTCGTCCGTGTCAAGTTGTCACCACAACAGGCTGTCACCTACCTCAAAAGGGGACATCTTGACGGGGAGACAACTTGACGCGGCCGAGCGAGCTAGAGGTGGCAGTCTGTCGTGTACGCTACCGACTGATCGTCAATTTTCATGTCGTCAGTGTCAAGTTGTCACCACAACCTGTTGCCACCTACCTCAAAAGGGGACAGCTCGACGGGGAGACAACTTGACGCGGCCGAGCGAGCTAGAGGTGGCAGTCTGTCGTGTACGCTACCGACTGATCGTCACTTTTCATGTCGTCTGTGTCAGGTTGTCACCACAACCGATTGCCACCCACCTCAAAAGGGGACAACTTGATGAGGAGACCACTTGACGCGGCCGAGCGAGCTAGAGGTGGCAGTCTGTCGTGTACGCTACCGACTGACCGTCACTTTTCACGTCGTCCGTGTCAAGATGTCATCACAACAGGTTGCCCCTTACCTCAAAAGGGGACAACTTGACGGGGAGACAACTTGACGCGGCCGAGCGAGATAGAGGTGGCAGTCTGTCGTGTACGCTACCGACTGATCGTCACTTTTCACGTCGTCCGTGTCAAGTTGTCACCACAACAGGCTGTCACCTACCTCAAAAGGGGACATCTTGACGGGGAGACAACTTGACGCGGCCGAGCGAGCTAGAGGTGGCAGTCTGTCGTGTACGCTACCGACTGATCGTCAATTTTCATGTCGTCAGTGTCAAGTTGTCACCACAACCTGTTGCCACCTACCTCAAAAGGGGACAGCTCGACGGGGAGACAACTTGACGCGGACGAGGAGAGCTTGAGGTGGCAGTCTGTCGTGTACGCTACCGACTGACCGTCACTTTTCACGTCGTCCGTGTCAAGATGTCACCCCAACAGGTTTCCACCTACCTCAAAAGGGGACAACTTGCGGGGAGACAACTTGACGCGAGCTAGAGGTGGCAGTCGGTCGTGTACGCTACCGACTGATCGTCACTGTTCATGTCGTCTGTGTCAGGTTGTCACCACAACAGTTTGCCACCTACCTCAAAAGGGGGCAACTTGACGATGGGACAACTTGACGGGGAGACAACTTGACGCGAGCTAGAGGTGGCAGTCTGTCGTGTACGCTACCGACTAATCGTCACTTTTCACGTCGTCCGTGTCAAGTTGTCACCACAACAGGTTGCCACCTACCTCAAAAGGGGACAACTTGACGATGGGACAACTTGACGGGGAGACAACTTGACGCGAGCTAGAGGTGGCAGTCTGTCGTGTACGCTACCGACTGATCGTCACTTTTCACGTCGTCCGTGTCAAGTTGTCACCACAACAGGTTGCCACCTACCTCAAAAGGGGACAAATTGACGTTGGGACAACTTGACGGGGAGACAACTTGACGCGAGCTAGAGTTGGCAGTCTGTCGTGTACGCTACCGACTAATCGTCACTTTTCACGTCGTCCGTGTCAAGTTGTCACCACAACAGGTTGCCACCTACCTCAAAAGGTGACAACTTGACGGGGAGACAACTCTATGCGGCCGAGCGAGCTAGAGGTGGCAGTCTGTCGTGTACGCTACCGACTGATCGTCACTTTTCATGTCGTCTGTGTAAAGTTGTCACCACAACCGGTTGCCACCTACCTCAAAAGGGGACAACTTGACGATGGGATTACTTGACGGGAAGACAACTTGACGCGAGCTAGAGGTGGCAGTCTGTTGTGTACGCTACCCACTGATCATCACTTTTCATGTCGTCAGTGTCGTGTTGTCACCACAACCGGTTGCCACCTACCTTAAAAGGGGACAACTTGAAGGGGAGACAACTTGACGCGGCCGAGCGAGCTAGAGGTGGCAGTCTGTCGTGTACGCTACCGACTGATCGTCACTTTTCACGTCGTCCGTGTCAAGTTGTCACCACAACAGGTTGCCACCTACCTCAAAAGGGGACAGCTCGACGGGGAGACAACTTGACGCGGCTGAGCGAGCTGGAGGTGGCAGTCTGTCGTGTAAGCTACCGACTGAACGTCACTTTTCATGTCGTCTGTGTCAGGTTGTCACCACAACCGGTTGCCACCCACCTCAAAAGGGGACAACTTGACGGGGAGACAACTTGACGGGGAGACAACTTGACGCGGCCGAGCGAGCTAGAGGTGGCAGTCTGTCGTGTACGCTACCGACTGATCGTTACATTTCACGTCGTCCGTGTCAAGTTGTCACCACAACATATTGCCACCTACCTCAAAAGGGGACAACTTGACGGGGAGACAACTTGACGGGGAGACAACTTGACGCGGCCGAGCGAGCTAGAGGTGGCAGTCTGTCGTGTACGCTACCGACTGATCGTCACTTTTCATGTCGTCTGTGTCAGGTTGTCACCAACCGATTGCCACCCACCTCAAAAGGGGACAACTTGACGAGGAGACCACTTGACGCGGCCAAGCGAGCTAGAGGTGGCAGTCTGTCGTGTACGCTACCGACTGATCGTCAATTTTCATGTCGTCAGTGTCAAGTTGTCACCACAACCTGTTGCCACCTAACTTAAATGGGGACAGCTTGACGGGGAGACAACTTGACGCGGCAGAGCGAGCTAGAGGTGGCAGTCTGTCGTGTACGCTACCGACTGATCGTCAATTTTCATGTCGTCAGTGTCAAGTTGTCACCACAACCTGTTGACACCTACCTCAAAAGGGGACAACTTGACGGGGAGAGAACTTGACGCGGCCGAGCGAGCTAGAGTCGGCAGTCTGTCGTGTACGCTACCGACATATCGTCACTTTTCACTTCGTCCGTGTCAAGTTGTCACCCCAACAGGTTTCCACCTACCTCAAAAGGGGACAACTTGCGGGGAGACAACTTGACGCGAGCTAGAGGTGGCAGTCGGTCGAGTACGCTACCGACTGATCGTCACTGTTCATGTCGTCTGTGTCAGGTTGTCACCACAACAGTTTGCCACCTACCTCAAAAGGGGACAACTTGACGATGGGACAACTTGACGGGGAGACAACTTGACGCGAGCTAGAGGTGGCAGTCTGTCGTGTACGCTACCGACTGATCGTCAATTTTCATGTCGTCTGTGTCAAGTTGTCACCACAACAGGTTGCCACCTACCTCAAAAGGGGAAAACTTGATGATAGGACAACTTGACGGGTAGACAACTTGACGCGAGCTAGAGGTGGCAGTCTGTCGTGTACGCTACCGACTGATCGTCACTTTTCACGTCGTCTGTGTCAAGTTGTCACCACAACAGGGTGCCACCTACTTCAAAAGGGGACAACTTGACGATGGGACAACTTGACGGGGAGACAACTTGACGCGAGCTAGAGGTGGCAGTCTGTCGTGTACGCTACCGACTGATCGTCACTTTTCAAGTCGTCCGTGTCAAGTTGTCACCACAACAGGTTTCCACCTACCTCAAAAGGTGACAACTTGACGGGGAGACAACTCTATGCGGCCGAGCGAGCTAGAGGTGGCAGTCCGTCGTGTACGCTACCGACTGATCGTCACTTTTCATGTCGTCTGTGTCAAGTTGTCACTACAACCGGTTGCAACCTACCTCAAAAGGGGGCATCTTGACGATGGGACAACTTGACGGGGAGACAACTTGACGCGAGCTAGAAGTGGCAGTCTATCGTGTACGCTACCGACTGATCGTCAATTTTCACGTCGTCCGTGTCAAGTTGTTACCACAATAGGTTGCCACCACCCTCAAAAGTGGACAACTTGACGATGGGACTACTTGACGGGGAGACAACTTGACGCGAGTTAGAGGTGGCAGTCTGTCGTGTACGCTACCGACTGATCGTCACTTTTCACTTCGTCCGTGTAAAGTTGTCACCACAACAGGTTTCCACCTACCTCAAAAGGGGACAACTTGCGGGGAGACAACTTGACGCGAGCTAGAGGTGGCAGTCTGTCGTGTACGCTACCAACCAATCGTCACTTTTCACGTCGTCCGTGTCAAGTTGTCACCACAACAGGTTCCAACCTACCTCAAAAGGGGACAACTTGACGATGGGACAACTTGACGGGGAGACAACTTGACGCGAGCTAGATCTGGCAGTCTGTCGTGTACGCTACCGACTGATCGTCACTTTTCACGTCGTCCGTGTCAAGTTTTCACCACAACAGGTTGCCACCTACCTCAAAAGGGGACAACTTGACGATGGGACAACTTGACGGGTAGACAACTTGACGCGAGCTAGAGGTGGCAGTCTGTCGTGTACGCTACCGACTGATCGTCACTTTTCAAGTCGTCCGTGTCAAGTTGTCACCACAACAGTTTTCCACCTACCTCAAAAGGTGACAACTTGACGGGGAGACAACTCTATGCGGCCGAGCGAGCTAGAGGTGGCAGTCCGTCGTGTACGCTACTGACTGATCGTCACTTTTCATGTCGTCTGTGTCAAGTTGTCACCAAAACCAGTTGCCACCTACCTTAAAAGGGGACAACTTGACAGGGAGACAACTTCACGCGGCCGAGCGAGCTAGAGGTGGCAGTCTGTCGTGTACGCTACCGACTGATCGTCACATTTCACGTCGTCCGTGTCAAGTTGTCACAACAACATGTTGCCACCTACCTCAAAAGGGGACAACTTGACGGAGAGACAACATGACGCGGACGAGGAGAGCTAGAGGTGGCAGTCTGTCGTGTACGCTACCGACTGACCGTCACTTTTCACGTCGTCCGTGTCAAGATGTCATCACAACAGGTTGCCCCCTACCTCAAAAGGGGACAACTTGACGGGGAGACAACTTGACGCGGCCGAGCGAGATAGAGGTGGCAGTCTGTCGTGTACGCTACCGACTGATCGTCACTTTTCACGTCGTCCGTGTCATGTTGTCACCACAACAGGCTGTCACCTACCTCAAAAGGGGACAACTTGAAGGGGAGACAACTTGACGCGGCCGAGCGAGCTAGAGGTGGCAGTCTGTCGTGTACGCTACCGACTGATCGTCAATTTTCATGTCGTCAGTGTCAAGTTGTCACCACAACCTGTTGCCACCTACCTTAAAAGGGGACAACTTGACGGGGAGACAACTTGACGCGGCTGAGCGAGCTAGAGGTGGCAGTCTGTCGTGTACGCTACCGACTGATCGTCACTTTTTACGTCGTCGTGTCAAGTTCTCACCACAACAGGTAGCCACCTACCTCAAAAGGGAACAGCTCGACGGGGAGACAACTTGACGCGGCCGAGCGAGCTAGAGGTGGCAGTCTGTCGTGTACGCTACCGACTGATCGTCACATTTCATGTCGTCTGTGTCAGGTTATCACCACAACCGATTGCCACCCACCTCAAAAGGGGACAACTTGACGAGGAGACCACTTGACGCGGCCGAGCGAGCTAGAGGTGGCAGTCTGTCGTGTACGCTACCGACTGATCGTCAATTTTCATGTCGTCAGTGTCAAGTTGTCACCACAACCTGTTGCCACCTAACTTAAATGGGGACAGCTTGACGGGGAGACAACTTGACGCGGCAGAGCGAGCTAGAGGTGGCAGTCTGTCGTGTACGCTACCGACTGATCGTCAATTTTCATGTCGTCAGTGTCAAGTTGTCACCACAACCATTTGACACCTACCTCTAAAGGGGACAACTTGACGGGGAGACAACTTGACGCGGCCGAGCGAGCTAGAGTCGTCAGTCTGTCGTGTACGCTACCGACATATCGTCACTTTTCACTTCGTCCGTGTCAAGTTGTCACCCCAACAGGTTTCCACCTACCTCAAAAGGGGACAACTTGCGGGGAGACAACTTGACACGAGCTATAGGTGGCAGTCGGTCGTGTACGCTACCGACTGATCGTCACTGTTCATGTCGTCTGTGTCAGGTTGTCACCACAACAGTTTGCCACCTACCTCAAAAGGGGGCAACTTGACGATGGGACAACTTGACGGGGAGACAACTTGACGCGAGCTAGAGGTGGCAGTCTGTCGTGTACGCTACCGACTAATCGTCACTTTTCACGTCGTCCGTGTCAAGTTGTCACCACAACAGGTTGCCACCTACCTCAAAAGGGGACAACTTGACGATGGGACAACTTGACGGGGAGACAACTTGACGCGAGCTAGAGGTGGCAGTCTGTCGTGTACGCTACCGACTGATCGTCACTTTTCACGTCGTCCGTGTCAAGTTGTCACCACAACAGGTTGCCACCTACCTCAAAAGGGGACAAATTGACGTTGGGACAACTTGACGGGGAGACAACTTGACGCGAGCTAGAGGTGGCAGTCTGTCGTGTACGCTACCGACTAATCGTCACTTTTCACGTCGTCCGTGTCAAGTTGTCACCACAACAGGTTGCCACCTACCTCAAAAGGTGACAACTTGACGGGGAGACAACTCTATGCGGCCGAGCGAGCTAGAGGTGGCATTCTGTCGTGTACGCTACCGACTGATCGTCACTTTTCATGTCGTCTGTGTCAAGTTGTCACCAAAACCAGTTGCCACCTACCTCAAAAGGGGACAACTTGACGGGGAGACAACTTGACGCGGACGAGGAGAGCTAGAGGTGGCAGTCTGTCGTGTACGCTACCGACTGACCGTCACTTTTCACGTCGTCCGTGTCAAGATGTCACCACAACAGGTTGCCCCCTACCGCACGAGGGGACAACTTGACGGGGAGACAACTTGACGCGGCCGAGCGAGATAGAGGTGGCAGTCTGTCGTGTACGCTACCGACTGATCGTCACTTTTCACGTCGTCCGTGTCAAGTTGTCACCACAACAGGTTGTCACCTACCTCAAAAGGGGACAACTTGACAGGGAGACAACTTGACGCGGCCGAGCGAGCTAAAGGTGGCAGTCTGTCGTGTACGCTACCGACTGATCGTCAATTTTCATGTCGTCAGTGTCAAGTTGTCACCACAACCTGTTGCCACCTACCTTAAAAGGGGACAACTTGACGGGGAGACAACTTGACGCGGCCGAGCGAGCTAGAGGTGGCAGTCTGTCGTGTACGCTACCGACTGATCGTCACTTTTCACGTCGTCCGTGTCAAGTTCTCACCACAACAGGTAGCCACCTACCTCAAAAGGGGGCATCTCGACGGGGAGACAACTTGACTCGGCCGAGCGAGCTAGAGGTGGCAGTCTGTCGTGTACGCTACCGACTGATCGTCACATTTCACGTCGTCCGTGTCAAGTTGTCACAACAACATGTTGCCACCTACCTCAAAAGGGGACAACTTGATGGGGAGACAACTTGACGCGGACGAGGAGAGCTAGAGGTGGCAGTCTGTCGTGTACGCTACCGACTGACCGTCACTTTTCACGTCGTCCGTGTCAAGATGTCATCACAACAGGTTGCCCCTTACCTCAAAAGGGGACAACTTGACGGGGAGACAACTTGACGCGGCCGAGCGAGATAGAGGTGGCAGTCTGTCGTGTACGCTACCGACTGATCGTCACTTTTCACGTCGTCCGTGTCAAGTTGTCACCACAACAGGCTGTCACCTACCTCAAAAGGGGACATCTTGACGGGGAGACAACTTGACGCGGCCGAGCGAGCTAGAGGTGGCAGTCTGTCGTGTACGCTACCGACTGATCGTCAATTTTCATGTCGTCAGTGTCAAGTTGTCACCACAACCTGTTGCCACCTACCTTAAAAGGGGACAACTTGACGGGGAGACAACTTGACGCGGCTGAGCGAGCTAGAGGTGGCAGTCTGTCGTGTACGCTACCGACTGATCGTCACTTTTTACGTCGTCCGTGTCAAGTTCTCACCACAACAGGTAGCCACCTACCTCAAAAGGGGACAGCTCGACGGGGAGACAACTTGACGCGGCCGAGCGAGCTAGAGGTGGCAGTCTGTCGTGTACGCTACCGACTGATCGTCACTTTTCATGTCGTCTGTGTCAGGTTGTCACCACAACCGATTGCCACCCACCTCAAAAGGGGACAACTTGACGAGGAGACCACTTGACGCGGCCGAGCGAGCTAGAGGTGGCAGTCTGTCGTGTACGCTACCGACTGATTGTCAATTTTCATGTCGTCAGTGTCAAGTGTTCACCACAACCTGTTGCCACCTAACTTAAATGGGGACAGCTTGACGGGGAGACAACTTGACGCGGCAGAGCGAGCTAGAGGTGGCAGTCTGTCGTGTACGCTACCGACTGATCGTCAATTTTCATGTCGTCAGTGTCAAGTTGTCACCACAACCTGTTGACACCTACCTCAAAAGGGGACAACTTGACGGGGAGACAACTTGACGCGGACGAGGAGAGCTAGAGGTGGCAGTCTGTCGTGTACGCTACCGACTGACCGTCACTTTTCACGTCGTCCGTGTCAAGATGTCACCCCAACAGGTTTCCACCTACCTCAAAAGGGGACAACTTGCGGGGAGACAACTTGACGCGAGCTAGAGGTGGCAGTCGGTCGTGTACGCTACCGACTGATCGTCACTGTTCATGTCGTCTGTGTCAGGTTGTCACCACAACAGTTTGCCACCTACCTCAAAAGGGGGCAACTTGACGATGGGACAACTTGACGGGGAGACAACTTGACGCGAGCTAGAGGTGGCAGTCTGTCGTGTACGCTACCGACTAATCGTCACTTTTCACGTCGTCCGTGTCAAGTTGTCACCACAACAGGTTGCCACCTACCTCAAAAGGGGACAACTTGACGATGGGACAACTTGACGGGGAGACAACTTGACGCGAGCTAGAGGTGGCAGTCTGTCGTGTACGCTACCGACTGATCGTCACTTTTCACGTCGTCCGTGTCAAGTTGTCACCACAACAGGTTGCCACCTACCTCAAAAGGGGACAAATTGACGTTGGGACAACTTGACGGGGAGACAACTTGACGCGAGCTAGAGGTGGCAGTCTGTCGTGTACGCTACCGACTAATCGTCACTTTTCACGTCGTCCGTGTCAAGTTGTCACCACAACAGGTTGCCACCTACCTCAAAAGGTGACAACTTGACGGGGAGACAACTCTATGCGGCCGAGCGAGCTAGAGGTGGCAGTCTGTCGTGTACGCTACCGACTGATCGTCACTTTTCATGTCGTCTGTGTAAAGTTGTCACCACAACCGGTTGCCACCTACCTCAAAAGGGGACAACTTGACGATGGGATTACTTGACGGGAAGACAACTTGACGCGAGCTAGAGGTGGCAGTCTGTTGTGTACGCTACCCACTGATCATCACTTTTTATGTCGTCAGTGTCATGTTGTCACCACAACCGGTTGCCACCTACCTTAAAAGGGGACAACTTGAAGGGGAGACAACTTGACGCGGCCGAGCGAGCTAGAGGTGGCAGTCTGTCGTGTACGCTACCGACTGATCGTCACTTTTCACGTCGTCCGTGTCAAGTTGTCACCACAACAGGTTGCCACCTACCTCAAAAGGGGACAGCTCGACGGGGAGACAACTTGACGCGGCTGAGCGAGCTAGAGGTGGCAGTCTGTCGTGTACGCTACCGACTGAACGTCACTTTTCATGTCGTCTGTGTCAGGTTGTCACCACAACCGGTTGCCACCCACCTCAAAAGGGGACAACTTGACGGGGAGACAACTTGACGGGGAGACAACTTGACGCGGCCGAGCGAGCTAGAGGTGGCAGTCTGTCGTGTACGCTACCGACTGATCGTTACATTTCACGTCGTCAGTAGTGGGTAAACAGGAAAGAGGCATACTATTCGGCGCTTTTTTCCCATGTTATTCTTATGGGGATCAGTTTTTGCGCCGACGCCCGATCCTACCCTACACAAATTTTCTTTTTGGCCCTTGCCTTATTTTCCCCCATTTAAAATTTGCATTAATTTTAAGACATCCTTTGCAGAAATCCACGAGTTCAAAAATAACTCCACACCAAATAAACAACACATGTAAACAACTTAGAAGTTATTGTGTAGTAGTGGGTAAACAGCAAAGAGGCGCCACTTCCGGCGCTTTTTCCCCATGTTATTCTTATGGGGAGCCGTTTTTGCGCCGACACCAGCTCCCCCCTTACACAAGTTTCCTTGTTAGCCTATACTAATGTCCAACCCTTGCCTATATTAAATATATTTTCCCAATCCCCATCCCTCCTCTATATTTTTAAAAATTAATTTTCAAATTCTAAAAAACTATCTTTAGTGTTTATGGTCCGATTTGTCTGCAATTTGGATATGTTATTGTCCTAGGCAAGTGTTTTAATAAATTTCACTTACATTTCCCAAATTCACTATAACGGTCAAATTAAAAATTATTTTTGAAAAATACTATAGTGCCAATTGCCAACTTCTTTATTAAATGTCCGATTTGTCTGCAATTTGGATATGTTATTGTCCTAGGCAAGTGGTTTAATAAATTCCACTTACATATCCCAAATTCACTATTACGGTCAAATTAAAAAATATTTTTGAAAAATACTGCCAATTGCCAACTTCTTTATTTACTGTCCGATTTATTTAAAATTTGGATATGCTATTGACCTAGGCAAGTGTTTTAATAAATTCCACTTACATATCCCAAATTCACTATTATGGTCAAATTAAAAAATATTTTTGAAAAATACTGCCAATTGCCAACTTCTTTATTTACTGTCCGATTTGTTTAAAATTTGGATATGTGATTGTCCTAGGCAAGTGTTTTAATAAATTCCACTTACATTTCCCAAATTCACTATTACGGTCAAATTAAAAAATATTTTTGAAAAATACTGCCAATTGCCAACTTCTTTATTTACTGTTCGATTTGTTTAAAATTTAGATATGTTGTTGTTATAGGCAAGTGTTTTAATAAATTAGCCTTACATTTCCCAAATTCACTATTACAGTCAAATTAAAAAATATTTTTGAAAAATACTGCCAATTGCCAACTTCTTTATTTACTGTCCGATTTGTTTAAAATTTGGATATGTTATTGTTGTAGGCTAGTGTATATGCACCATCCACATTTTACAAATATTGCGGTTAAATTTTTAAAAAAATTTGGAAAAATACTGCCAATTGGCAACTTCTTTATTTATGGTCTGATTTGTTTAAAATTTATATATGTCACTATTCTAGGCTAGTGTATATGTACACACCATCCACATTTGACAAATTAACTATTACAGTCAAATTAAAAAATATTTTTGAAAAATACTGCCAATTGCCAACTTCTTTATTTACTGTCCGATTTGTTTAAAATTTGGATATGTTATTGTTGTAGGCTAGTGTATATGCACCATCCACATTTTACAAATATTGCGGTTAAATTTTTAAAAATTTGGAAAAATACTGCCAATTGGCAACTTCTTTATTTATGGTCTGATTTGTTTAAAATTTATGTCATTATTCTAGGCTGGTGTATATGTACCATCCACATTTGACAAATTAACTATAATGGTCAAATTTAAAAAATATTTTGAAAAATATACAATTTCAAACTTCTTTATTTACGGATATGTTATAGCTCTTATATAGGTAACAAGACCACACTACCACACGTTCCACTACCCCCTATAATACAGTATTTTGTCTTTTTGTTTGTTTATTTTGCTGTAATCCCAAAACTGACTTTGCTGTTTATTGTCCGATTTGCCTACACTTTGGATATTGTCCTAAGCATTTATTGTCTGATTTATTTTTGGATATGTTATAGCCCCCAACTATTATATCTAAAATTACAATATTATTTCCACCCATAATACTGTTGTTTGTTTTGCCGCAACCTAAAAACTAACATTGGTATTTGTGTTTTTACAAAACTATATTTTGTAAATTACTACCAACAACTCCTTTATTTACTTTTCGACTTGTTATATCCCCCTATATCTAAATTTACCGTATATTATTTACCTTTTAGTGCTGTTTTGTCGTAACCAAACTTTGGATATGACTGCAATATATTACTGGCCATTGCATAAGTAAATACCCCATTTCCAAATTCACTATTACGGTTGGATTAAAAAAAATAAATACAAGCTTATTATATACATCCAGCCGATAAGTAATATATATCTACAATTATGGTCAGAACAAATTTTGGATATGTTTTAAGCCAATGCGATAACAAAAATAAATTTTTAAAACCCAAAACAACTAAACACAAAACACTAATCTTTCTTTGTGCTTGTTTGGAGTAGTCTTTATTTTATCCAACTTAATTTTAATTTTGTAGTTAAAATCAAACTTCCCACATTCTAGCTCCCTTTCCAGCCAGTGGTTGGAGACATAAAGGTTACGAATATTTTCAAACTGTACAATATATCTTTTTTACCCCTATGTTGGACTTGTTTAATAGCGCACCATATTCCAAATCCTCCAGGCTACTACATTCTTTAAATTTAACATTGCCTTTAATATCTTGCATCTCTATGTCTTCTTGTCCATTGTTACGGAAACTTTCTATTTTTGGAAAGGAATTGCCATAAAATGTTGCAGTTCTGTTAAAGCTTGCAAGTGGCTGGTAGGTAGATAAATAATGTCCAAATCACCACCGTATGGCAACACGCTATAACCTTGCCTATTCTTATTTATCTCTATAAATACAGTTTTACAGACACCTTTAACATAGTATACACCCCTCCATCCTTTTCTGCCAACACTCCCACAAACTTGTTTACTACAAACGCATACACATAATGCTCTAGATCCTCGTCGCAGGAAGTAATCTTTTAATTTATCCTCTCTTTCCCTTCTTTCTTTAGCCAACTGTGCTTTGTATTCCTCTGCAACAATATTTTCCACATATTCCAATGTCTTCTAATTCCAGTTTCCTCTCTAAGAAAGGCTTGGAAAGTGGCTCTATTTCTTTAATAGTGTATGGGTACAGTTTATTGGTCCGGCTTCTTAAAACGTAGGGAGTAAGGTTAGGACTTTCCACTAAGAGGTATAGTGGAGAAAGGTGTATTTGATATGCCCCCAGATTTGATGTAACACTTATGCTTTACACTTATGGCATCCTCCTCTATTACCTCTACATAGTTGGTAAACAGTTAAAGCTAAATGCAGATAGAGCATACTTTATTAACTTTTCCCTTTGATCTTTTGGCAGTTTTAGTTGTACTCCAGTTATCTTCTTCGTATTACTATTACCCCAATATGCGCATTGTAATAAATCGTTAAACACTAAACAACTGTTTTGTAATTGATTGGCAACTTTCACCCACATCTTATGCAGAGGTACAGAATGGAGCATTTTGAAAGTACCGTTTGTTGTCTTCTATTAGACTTAAACAATCTCTTAAAGGTTCAAACCCTTTACCAAAACCTCTACAATAGTTATAGATTGTTGCCTCTAACCTTGTTATTCCATTCTCTCTAGCTAGTTTAGACGAGAACGTTTCTTTTAGGTTTACAAAGTTTATTATATGGTTTCCTATACTTTTAATTACTCCAGGGCTTGTAATCTGGCATATAAATTTATTATATATTTTTACCCTGCTATTTACATTAAACCATGCTAACATTATCTACAATAACATTATATCCATTCGCCCCCGGTAGCAAAAGTTTTCTGTAAGATATTGGCACATTTCCTCTTTATTAAATATTCCAGCCAAATCTGGTGTTATATCGAAATCCATAAGATAGTACATTTCTTTTTCCAGATCTTGCAGTATCTTTGGAAGATCTTCCAACAAATCCTTAATTTTAACATTTGCAAGCTCTATTTTATAGGGAATTGCTATAGGATCATCATACTTTTGTTTAATTTGGTCAATATCTTTCTTTATTATTTGTAACACACCCTCGCTTTGGGAGAATGGTAGTTTGGCCACAACACCATGTCGAGCTAAAGAGAACTTTTTAAATATTCCTCGTAAGTAGCTATTAAACGAGCCACATATTTCCTTCTTAACTTTAAATTTATTCCGAACATCCCCATCACAATCCGCAACATTGGTTATCTTAACTAACATTATGTTATCATAAAACTCATCCGTTATAGATGTTATTTAATTTTGGTTCGCCCTCGCAATAGTTTATATTACCTATGTCTGTAAGAAGGTTATTATTACGTAGATTTTCTAATAAAAACCACATACCGAATCTTTCGTTAGTAGGTTTAATACAATTCCCCAATAAATGGCCAACAGAGTACATTTCTTTTATACAAAAAGTAGCGGAAACATGTAAACAGGACAGATATATAGGCATATATGTGTTGTAAATATATATTGTATATAAACATAGGCGAGCGGCAAGTGTAACATGTAAGTGGACACCCACATGCAATTATGGAATACCCACTATTAATATAATTCCAAATTCGACTAAATAAGTTTATAGTCTCAATATAATTAACATATTAACATTAGTACCCAAATTGTCGAAATTCTATAATTCTATTCTTAGTCCTTGTATTAGGTTTTGTACTATTAAACCCAACACCCCGTGCAGTAGAGTAATATATGTATTTAATACAGATACGCACATTCTACAAGACCCATACATCTGTTGTATAAGCAGCAGAATAGACGTCTCATTGTGTTGTTGTAAAGTAAAACATAAATTGTGCTGGATACAACCGGCCAGATATTAGACAGGAAATGTGTTGGAAGTGTATTGCCAAAGACAAACACCACATAGTGCAGCATGTAATCAATCCATTACTATTTAGACAGCATTGGTACAACATCCGATATATTAGCCAAACCCACAATCAAACTTGGAAAACAAACAGTAAAAGATAAATATTATAGTAACAGAAATAGTAAGAGTATAAGGACATAGTAATATTTAAAGTTTATAAAACAACACAAATGCAGAGACACAATAAATAACACACTCCAACACATTTGGACACAGGCACAAATACTGGTTTACATCCATTTAACACAACTTTACACGTTCTGTCAACTGACACAAAAATAGTTTGTAAATTGTGTAAGAAATATATGTAATATAAACAAATTTAACACAATCACAACATTGTCCACAATGTTATGATTGTGTTAAATTTGTTTATATTACATATATTTCTTACACAATTTACAAACTATTTTTGTGTCAGTTGACAGAACGTGTAAAGTTGTGTTAAATGGATGTAAACCAGTATTTGTGCCTGTGTCCAAATGTGTTGGAGTGTGTTATTTATTGTGTCTCTGCATTTGTGTTGTTTTATAAACTTTAAATATTACTATGTCCTTATACTCTTACTATTTCTGTTACTATAATATTTATCTTTTACTGTTTGTTTTCCAAGTTTGATTGTGGGTTTGGCTAATATATCGGATGTTGTACCAATGCTGTCTAAATAGTAATGGATTGATTACATGCTGCACTATGTGGTGTTTGTCTTTGGCAATACACTTCCAACACATTTCCTGTCTAATATCTGGCCGGTTGTATCCAGCACAATTTATGTTTTACTTTACAACAACACAATGAGACGTCTATTCTGCTGCTTATACAACAGATGTATGGGTCTTGTAGAATGTGCGTATCTGTATTAAATACATATATTACTCTACTGCACGGGGTGTTGGGTTTAATAGTACAAAACCTAATACAAGGACTAAGAATAGAATTATAGAATTTCGACAATTTGGGTACTAATGTTAATATGTTAATTATATTGAGACTATAAACTTATTTAGTCGAATTTGGAATTATATTAATAGTGGGTATTCCATAATTGCATGTGGGTGTCCACTTACATGTTACACTTGCCGCTCGCCTATGTTTATATACAATATATATTTACAACACATATATGCCTATATATCTGTCCTGTTTACATGTTTCCGCTACTTTTTGTATAAAAGAAATGTACTCTGTTGGCCATTTATTGGGGAATTGTATTAAACCTACTAACGAAAGATTCGGTATGTGGTTTTTATTAGAAAATCTACGTAATAATAACCTTCTTACAGACATAGGTAATATAAACTATTGCGAGGGCAAACCAAAATTAAATAACATCTATAACGGATGCGTTTTATGATAACATAATGTTAGTTAAGATAACCAATGTTGCGGATTGTGATGGGGATGTTCGGAATAAATTTAAAGTTAAGAAGGAAATATGTGGCTCGTTTAATAGCTACTTACGAGGAATATTTAAAAAGTTCTCTTTAGCTCGACATGGTGTTGTGGCCAAACTACCATTCTCCCAAAGCGAGGGTGTGTTACAAATAATAAAGAAAGATATTGACCAAATTAAACAAAAGTATGATGATCCTATAGCAATTCCTTATAAAATAGAGCTTGCAAATGTTAAAATTAAGGATTTGTTGGAAGATCTTCCAAAGATACTGCAAGATCTGGAAAAAGAAATGTACTATCTTATGGATTTCGATATAACACCAGATTTGGCTGGAATATTTAATAAAGAGGAAATGTGCCAATATCTTACAGAAAACTTTTGCTACCGGGGGCGAATGGATATAATGTTATTGTAGATAATGTTAGCATGGTTTAATGTAAATAGCAGGGTAAAAATATATAATAAATTTATATGCCAGATTACAAGCCCTGGAGTAATTAAAAGTATAGGAAACCATATAATAAACTTTGTAAACCTAAAAGAAACGTTCTCGTCTAAACTAGCTAGAGAGAATGGAATAACAAGGTTAGAGGCAACAATCTATAACTATTGTAGAGGTTTTGGTAAAGGGTTTGAACCTTTAAGAGATTGTTTAAGTCTAATAGAAGACAACAAACGGTACTTTCAAAATGCTCCATTCTGTACCTCTGCATAAGATGTGGGTGAAAGTTGCCAATCAATTACAAAACAGTTGTTTAGTGTTTAACGATTTATTACAATGCGCATATTGGGGTAATAGTAATACGAAGAAGATAACTGGAGTACAACTAAAACTGCCAAAAGATCAAAGGGAAAAGTTAATAAAGTATGCTCTATCTGCATTTAGCTTTAACTGTTTACCAACTATGTAGAGGTAATAGAGGAGGATGCCATAAGTGTAAAGCATAAGTGTTACATCAAATCTGGGGGCATATCAAATACACCTTTCTCCACTATACCTCTTAGTGGAAAGTCCTAACCTTACTCCCTACGTTTTAAGAAGCCGGACCAATAAACTGTACCCATACACTATTAAAGAAATAGAGCCACTTTCCAAGCCTTTCTTAGAGAGGAAACTGGAATTAGAAGACATTGGAATATGTGGAAAATATTGTTGCAGAGGAATACAAAGCACAGTTGGCTAAAGAAAGAAGGGAAAGAGAGGATAAATTAAAAGATTACTTCCTGCGACGAGGATCTAGAGCATTATGTGTATGCGTTTGTAGTAAACAAGTTTGTGGGAGTGTTGGCAGAAAAGGATGGAGGGGTGTATACTATGTTAAAGGTGTCTGTAAAACTGTATTTATAGAGATAAATAAGAATAGGCAAGGTTATAGCGTGTTGCCATACGGTGGTGATTTGGACATTATTTATCTACCTACCAGCCACTTGCAAGCTTTAACAGAACTGCAACATTTTATGGCAATTCCTTTCCAAAAATAGAAAGTTTCCGTAACAATGGACAAGAAGACATAGAGATGCAAGATATTAAAGGCAATGTTAAATTTAAAGAATGTAGTAGACTGGAGGATTTGGAATATGGTGCGCTATTAAACAAGTCCAACATAGGGGTAAAAAAGATATATTGTACAGTTTGAAAATATTCGTAACCTTTATGTCTCCAACCACTGGCTGGAAAGGGAGCTAGAATGTGGGAAGTTTGATTTTAACTACAAAATTAAAATTAAGTTGGATAAAATAAAGACTACTCCAAACAAGCACAAAGAAAGATTAGTGTTTTGTGTTTAGTTGTTTTGGGTTTTAAAAATTTATTTTTGTTATCGCATTGGCTTAAAACATATCCAAAATTTGTTCTGACCATAATTGTAGATATATATTACTTATCGGCTGGATGTATATAATAAGCTTGTATTTATTTTTTTTAATCCAACCGTAATAGTGAATTTGGAAATGGGGTATTTACTTATGCAATGGCCAGTAATATATTGCAGTCATATCCAAAGTTTGGTTACGACAAAACAGCACTAAAAGGTAAATAATATACGGTAAATTTAGATATAGGAGGATATAACAAGTCGAAAAGTAAATAAAGGAGTTGTTGGTAGTAATTTACAAAATATAGTTTTGTAAAAACACAAATACCAATGTTAGTTTTTAGGTTGCGGCAAAACAAACAACAGTATTATGGGTGGAAATAATATTGTAATTTTAGATATAATAGTTGGGGGCTATAACATATCCAAAAATAAATCAGACAATAAATGCTTAGGACAATATCCAAAGTGTAGGCAAATCGGACAATAAACAGCAAAGTCAGTTTTGGGATTACAGCAAAATAAACAAACAAAAAGACAAAATACTGTATTATAGGGGGTAGTGGAACGTGTGGTAGTGTGGTCTTGTTACCTATATAAGAGCTATAACATATCCGTAAATAAAGAAGTTTGAAATTGTATATTTTTCAAAATATTTTTTAAATTTGACCATTATAGTTAATTTGTCAAATGTGGATGGTACATATACACCAGCCTAGAATAATGACATAAATTTTAAACAAATCAGACCATAAATAAAGAAGTTGCCAATTGGCAGTATTTTTCCAAATTTTTAAAAATTTAACCGCAATATTTGTAAAATGTGGATGGTGCATATACACTAGCCTACAACAATAACATATCCAAATTTTAAACAAATCGGACAGTAAATAAAGAAGTTGGCAATTGGCAGTATTTTTCAAAAATATTTTTTAATTTGACTGTAATAGTTAATTTGTCAAATGTGGATGGTGTGTACATATACACTAGCCTAGAATAGTGACATATATAAATTTTAAACAAATCAGACCATAAATAAAGAAGTTGCCAATTGGCAGTATTTTTCCAAATTTTTTTAAAAATTTAACCGCAATATTTGTAAAATGTGGATGGTGCATATACACTAGCCTACAACAATAACATATCCAAATTTTAAACAAATCGGACAGTAAATAAAGAAGTTGGCAATTGGCAGTATTTTTCAAAAATATTTTTTAATTTGACTGTAATAGTGAATTTGGGAAATGTAAGGCTAATTTATTAAAACACTTGCCTATAACAACAACATATCTAAATTTTAAACAAATCGAACAGTAAATAAAGAAGTTGGCAATTGGCAGTATTTTTCAAAAATATTTTTTAATTTGACCGTAATAGTGAATTTGGGAAATGTAAGTGGAATTTATTAAAACACTTGCCTAGGACAATCACATATCCAAATTTTAAACAAATCGGACAGTAAATAAAGAAGTTGGCAATTGGCAGTATTTTTCAAAAATATTTTTTAATTTGACCATAATAGTGAATTTGGGATATGTAAGTGGAATTTATTAAAACACTTGCCTAGGTCAATAGCATATCCAAATTTTAAATAAATCGGACAGTAAATAAAGAAGTTGGCAATTGGCAGTATTTTTCAAAAATATTTTTTAATTTGACCGTAATAGTGAATTTGGGATATGTAAGTGGAATTTATTAAACCACTTGCCTAGGACAATAACATATCCAAATTGCAGACAAATCGGACATTTAATAAAGAAGTTGGCAATTGGCACTATAGTATTTTTCAAAAATAATTTTTAATTTGACCGTTATAGTGAATTTGGGAAATGTAAGTGAAATTTATTAAAACACTTGCCTAGGACAATAACATATCCAAATTGCAGACAAATCGGACCATAAACACCATAGATAGTTTTTTAGAATTTGAAAATTAATTTTTAAAAATATAGAGGAGGGATGGGGATTGGGAAAATGTATTTAATATAGGCAAGGGTTGGACATTAGTATAGGCTAACAAGGAAACTTGTGTAAGGGGGGAGCTGGTGTCGGCGCAAAAACGGCTCCCCATAAGAATAACATGGGGAAAAAGCGCCGGAAGTGGCGCCTCTTTGCTGTTTACCCACTACTACACAATAACTTCTAAGTTGTTTACATGTGTTGTTTATTTGGTGTGGAGTTATTTTTGAACTCGTGGATTTCTGCAAAGGATGTCTTAAAATTAATGCAAATTTTAAATGGGGGAAAATAAGGCAAGGGCCAAAAAAAAAATTTGTGTAGGGTAGGATCGGGCGTCGGCGCAAAAACTGATCCCCATAAGAATAACATGGGAAAAAAGCGCCGAATAGTATGCCTCTTTCCTGTTTACCCACTACTGTCGTCCGTGTCAAGTTGTCACCACAACATATTGCCACCTACCTCAAAAGGGGACAACTTGACGGGGAGACAACTTGACGCGGACGAGGAGAGCTAGAGGTGGCAGTCTGTCGTGTACGCTACCGACTGACCGTCACTTTTCACGTCGTCCGTGTCAAGATGTCACCACAACAGGTTGCCCCCTACCTCAAAAGGGGACAACTTAACGGGGAGACAACTTGATGAGGCCGAGCGAGCTAGAGGTGGCATTCTGTCGTGTACGCTACCGACTGATCGTCACTTTTCACGTCGTCCGTGTCAAGTTATCACCACAACAGGTTGTCACCTACCTCAAAAGGGGACAACTTGATGGGGAGACCACTTGACGCGGCCGAGCGAGCTAGAGGTGGCAGTCTGTCGTGTACGCTACCGACGGATCGTCAATTTTCATGTCGTCAGTGACAAGTTGTCACCACAACCTGTCGCCACCTACCTCAAAAGGGGACAAGTTGACGATGGGAAAACTTTACGGGGAGACAACTTGACACGAGCTAGAGGTTGCATTCTGTCGTGTACGCTACCGACTGATCGTCACTTTTCACGTCGTCTGTGTCAAGTTGTCACCACAACAGGTTGCCACCTACCTCAAAAGGGGACAACTTTCGGGGAGACAACTTGACGCGAGCTAGAGGTGGCAGTCGGTCGTGTACGCTACCGACTGATCGTCACTTTTCATGTCGTCTGTGTCAGGTTGTCACCACAACAGTTTGCCACCTACCTCAAAAGGGGGCAACTTGACGATGGGACAACTTGACGGGGAGACAACTTGACGCGAGCTAGAGGTGGCAGTCTGTCGTGTACGCTACCGTCTGATCGTCACTTTTCATGTCGTCCGTGTTAAGTTGTCAGCACAACTGGTTGCCACCTACCTCAAAAGGGGACAACTTGACGATGGGACAACTTGCGGGGAGACAACTTGACGCGAGCTAGAGGTGGCAGTCTGTCGTGTACGCTACCGACTGATCGTCAATTTTCATGTCGTCCGTGTCAAGTTGTCACCACAGCAGGTTGTCACCTACCTCAAAAGGGGACAACTTGACGGGGAGACAACTTGACGCGGCCGAGCGAGCTAGAGGTGGCAGTCTGTCGTGTACGCTACCGAGTGATCGTCAATTTTCATGTCGTCAGTGTCAAGTTGTCACCACAACCTGTTGCCACCTACCTTAAAAGGGGACAACTTGCCGGGGAGACAACTTGACGCGGCCGAGCGAGCTAGAGGTGGCAGTCTGTCTTGTATGCTACCGACTGATCGTCACTTTTCACGTCGTCCGTGTCAAGTTGTAACCACAACTCGACGGGGAGACAACTTGACGCGGCCGAGCGAGCTAGAGGTGGCAGTCTGTCGTGTACGCTACCGACTGATCGTCAATTTTCATGTCGTCCGTGTCAGGTTGTCACCACAACCGTTTGCCACCCACCTCAAAAGGGGACAACTTGACGAGGAGACCACTTTACGCGGCCGAGCGAGCTAGAGGTGGCAGTCTGTCATGTACGCTACCGACTGATCGTCAATTGTTATGTCGTCAGTGTCAAGTTGTCACCACAACCTTTTGCCACCTAACTTAAAAGGGGACAGCTTGACGGGGAGACAACTTGACGCGGCCGAGCGAGCTAGAGGTGGCAGTCTGTCGTGTACGCTACCGACTGATCGTCAATTTTCATGTCGTCAGTGTCAAGTTGTCACCACAACCTGTTGACACCTACCTCAAAAGGGGACAACTTGACGAGGAGACAACTTGACGCGGCTGAGCGAGCTAGAGTCGGCAGTCTGTCGTGTACGCTACCGACATATCGTCACCTTTCACTTCGTCTGTGTCAAGTTGTCACCACAACCGGTTCCCACGTAACTCAAAAGGGGACAACTTGACGGGGAGACAACATGACGCGGACGAGCGAGCTAGAGGTGCAGTCTGTTGTGTACGCTACCGACTGATCGTCAATTTTCATGTCGTCAGTGTCAAGTTGTCACCACAACAGGTTGCCACCTACCTTAAAAGGGGACAACTTGACGGGGAGACAACTTGACGCGGCCGAGCGAGCTAGAGGTGGTAGTCTGTCGTGTACGCTTCAAACTGATCGTCACTTTTCATGTCGTCTGTGTCAAGTTGTCACCACAACCGGTTTCCACCCACCTCAAAAGAGGACAACTTGACGGGGAGACAACTTGACGGGGAGACAACTTGACGCGGCCGAGCTAGCTAGAGGTGGCAGTCTGTTGTGTACGCTACTGACTGATCGTCACTTTTCATGTCGTCTGTTTCAAGTTGTCACCAAAACCGTTTGCCACCTACCTCAAAAGGGGACAACTTGACGCGGCCGAGTGAGCTTGAGGTGGCAGTCTGTCGTGTACGCTACCGACTGATCGTCACTTGTCATGTCGTCTGTGTAAAGTTGTCACCACAACCGGTTGCCACCTACCTCAAAAGGGGACAACTTGACGATGGGATTACTTGACGGGAAGACAACTTGACGCGAGATAGAGGTGGCAGTCTGTTGTGTACGCTACCCACTGATCATCACTTTTCATGTCGTCAGTGTCATGTTGTCACCACAACCGGTTGCCACCTACCTTAAAAGGGGACAACTTGAAGAGGAGACAACTTGACGCGGCCAAGCGAGCTAGAGGTGGAAGTCTGTCGTGTACGCTACCGACTGATCGTCACTTTTCACGTCGTCCGTGTCAAGTTGTCACCACAACAGGTTGCCACCTACCTCAAAAGGGGACAGCTCGACGGGGAGACAACTTGACGCGGCCGAGCGAGCTAGAGGTGGCAGTCTGTCGTGTACGCTACCGACTGAACGTCACTTTTCATGTCGTCTGTGTCAGGTTGTCACCACAACCGGTTGCCACCCACCTCAAAAGGGGACAACTTGACGGGGAGACAACTTGACGGGGAGACAACTTGACGGGGAGACAACTTGACGCGGCCGAGCGAGCTAGAGGTGGCAGTCTGTCGTGTACGCTACCGACTGATCGTTACATTTCACGTCGTCCGTGTCAAGTTGTCACCACAACATATTGCCACCTACCTCAAAAGGGGACAACTTGACGGGGAGACAACTTGACGCGGACGAGGAGAGCTAGAGGTGGCAGTCTGTCGTGTACGCTACCGACTGACCGTCACTTTTCACGTCGTCCGTGTCAAGATGTCACCACAACAGGTCGCCCCCTACCTCAAAAGGGGACAACTTGACTGGGAGACAACTTGATGCGGCCAAGCGAGCTAGAGGTGGCAGTCTGTCGTGTACGCTACCGACTGATCGTCACTTTTCACGTCGTCCGTGTCAAGTTGTCACCACAACAGGTTGTCACCTACCTCAAAAGGGGACAACTTGACTAGGAGACCACTTGACGCGGCCGAGCGAGCTAGAGGTGGCAGTCTGTCGTGTACGCTACCGACTGATCGTCAATTTTCATGTCGTCAGTGTCAAGTTGTCACCACAACCTGTCGCCACCTACCTCAAAAGGGGACAAGTTGACGATGGGAAAACTTTACGGGGAGACAACTTGACACGAGCTAGAGGTTGCAGTCTGTCATGTACGCTACCGACTGATCGTCACTTTTCACGTCGTCTGTGTCAAGTTGTCACCACAACAGGTTGCCACCTACCTCAAAAGGGGACAACTTGCGGGGAGACAACTTGACGCGAGCTAGAGGTGGCAGTCGGTCGTGTACGCTACCGACTGATAGTCACTTTTCATGTCGTCTGTGTCAGGTTGTCACCACAACAGTTTGCCACCTACCTCAAAAGGGGGCAACTTGACGATGGGACAACTTGACGGGGAGACAACTTGACGCGAGCTAGAGGTGGCAGTCTGTCGTGTACGCTATCGACTAATCGTCACTTTTCACGTCGTCCGTGTCAAGTTGTCAACACAACAGGTTGCCACCTACCTCAAAAGGCGACAACTTGACGATTGGACAACTTGACGGGGAGACAACTTGACGCGAGCTAGAGGTGGCAGTCTGTCGTGTACGCTACCGACTGATCGTCACTTTTCATGTCGACCGTGTTAAGTTGTCAGCACAACTGGTTGCCACCTACCTCAAAAGGGGACAAATTGGCGATGGGAAAACTTGCGGGGAGACAACTTGACGCGAGCTAGAGGTGGCAGTCTGTCGTGTACGCTACCGACTGATCGTCAATTTTCATGTCGTCCGTGTCAAGTTGTCACCACAACAGGTTGTCACCTACCTCAAAAGGGGACAACTTGACGGGGAGACAACTTGACGCGGCCGAGCGAGCTAGAGGTGGCAGTCTGTCGTGTACGCTACCGACTGAACGTCACTTTTCATGTCGTCTGTGTCAGGTTGTCACCACAACCGGTTGCCACCCACCTCAAAAGGGGACAACTTGACGGGGAGACAACTTGACGCGGCCGAGCGAGCTAGAGGTGGCAGTCTGTCTTGTACACTACCGACTGATCGTTACATTTCACGTCGTCCATGTCAAGTTGTCACCACAACAGGTTGCCACCTACCTCAAAAGGGGACAGCTCGACGGGGAGACAACTTGACGCGGCCGAGCGAGCTAGAGGCGGCAGTCTGTCGTGTACGCTACCGACTGATCTTAAATTTCATGTCGTCAGTGTCAAGTTGTCCCCACAACCTGTTGCCACCTACGTCAAAAGGGGACAAGTTGACGATGGGAAAACTTTACGGGGAGACAACTTGACACGAGCTAGAGGTTGCAGTCTGTCGTGTACGCTACCGACTGATCGTCACTTTTCACGTCGTCTGTGTCAAGTTGTCACCACAACAGGTTGCCACCTACCTCAAATGGAGACAACTTGACGATGGGACAACTTGACGGGGAGACAGCTTGACGCGAGCTAGAGGTGGCAGTCTGTCGTGTACACTACCGACTGATCGTGACTTTTCACTTCATCCGTGTCAAGTTATCGCCACAACAGGTTGCCACCTACCTCAAAAGGGGAAAACTTGACGGGGAGACAACTTGCGGGGAGACAACTTGACGCGGCCGAGCGAGCTAGAGGTGGCAGTCTGTCCTGTACGCTACCCACTGATCATCACTTTTCATGTCGTCAGTGTCATGTTGTCACCACAACCGGTTGCCACCTACCTTAAAAGGGGACAACTTGAAGGGGAGACAACTTGACGCGGCCGAGCGAGCTAGAGGTGGCAGTCTGTCGTGTACGCTACCGACTGATCGTCACTTTTCACGTCGTCCGTGTCAAGTTGTCACCACAACAGGTTGCCACCTACCTCAAAAGGGGACAGCTCGACGGGGAGACAACTTGACGCGGCTGAGCGAGCTAGAGGTGGCAGTCTGTCGTGTACGCTACCGACTGAACGTCACTTTTCATGTCGTCTGTGTCAGGTTGTCACCACACCCGGTTGCCACCCACCTCAAAAGGGGACAACTTGACGGGGAGACAACTTGACGGGGAGACAACTTGACGCGGCCGAGCGAGCTAGAGGTGGCAGTCTGTCGTGTACGCTACCGACTGATCGTTACATTTCACGTCGTCCGTGTCAAGATGTCACCACAACAGGTTGCCCCCTACCTCAAAAGGGGACAACTTAACGGGGAGACAACTTGATGAGGCCGAGCGAGCTAGAGGTGGCATTCTGTCGTGTACGCTACCGACTGATCGTCACTTTTCACGTCGTCCGTGTCAAGTTGTCACCACAACAGGTTGTCACCTACCTCAAAAGGGGACAACTTGATGGGGAGACCACTTGACGCGGCCGAGCGAGCTAGAGGTGGCAGTCTGTCGTGTACGCTACCGACGGATCGTCAATTTTCATGTCGTCAGTGTCAAGTTGTCACCACAACCTGTCGCCACCTACCTCAAAAGGGGACAAGTTGACGATGGGAAAACTTTACGGGGAGACAACTTGACACGAGCTAGAGGTTGCGTTCTGTCGTGTACGCTACCGACTGATCGTCACTTTTCACGTCGTCTGTGTCAAGTTGTCACCACAACAGGTTGCCACCTACCTCAAAAGGGGACAACTTTCGGGGAGACAACTTGACGCGAGCTAGAGGTGGCAGTCGGTCGTGTACGCTACCGACTGATCGTCACTTTTCATGTCGTCTGTGTCAGGTTGTCACCACAACAGTTTGCCACCTACCTCAAAAGGGGGCAACTTGACGATGGGACAACTTGACGGGGAGACAACTTGACGCGAGCTAGAGGTGGCAGTCTGTCGTGTACGCTACCGTCTGATCGTCACTTTTCATGTCGTCCGTGTTAAGTTGTCAGCACAACTGGTTGCCACCTACCTCAAAAGGGGACAACTTGACGATGGGACAACTTGCGGGGAGACAACTTGACGCGAGCTAGAGGTGGCAGTCTGTCGTGTACGCTACCGACTGATCGTCAATTTTCATGTCGTCCGTGTCAAGTTGTCACCACAGCAGGTTGTCACCTACCTCAAAAGGGGACAACTTGACGGGGAGACAACTTGACGCGGCCGAGCGAGCTAGAGGTGGCAGTCTGTCGTGTACGCTAACGAGTGATCGTCAATTTTCATGTCGTCAGTGTCAAGTTGTCACCACAACCTGTTGCCACCTACCTTAAAAGGGGACAACTTGCCGGGGAGACAACTTGACGCGGCCGAGCGAGCTAGAGGTGGCAGTCTGTCGTGTATGCTACCGACTGATCGTCACTTTTCACGTCGTCCGTGTCAAGTTGTAACCACAACTCGACGGGGAGACAACTTGACGCGGCCGAGCGAGCTAGAGGTGGCAGTCTGTCATGTACGCTACCGACTGATCGTCAATTTTCATGTCGTCCGTGTCAGGTTGTCACCACAACCGTTTGCCACCCACCTCAAAAGGGGACAACTTGACGAGGAGACCACTTTACGCGGCCGAGCGAGCTAGAGGTGGCAGTCTGTCATGTACGCTACCGACTGATCGTCAATTGTTATGTCGTCAGTGTCAAGTTGTCACCACAACCTTTTGCCACCTAACTTAAAAGGGGACAGCTTGACGGGGAGACAACTTGACGCGGCCGAGCGAGCTAGAGGTGGCAGTCTGTCGTGTACGCTACCGACTGATCGTCAATTTTCATGTCGTCAGTGTCAAGTTGTCACCACAACCTGTTGACACCTACCTCAAAAGGGGACAACTTGACGAGGAGACAACTTGACGCGGCTGAGCGAGCTAGAGTCGGCAGTCTGTCGTGTACGCTACCGACATATCGTCACCTTTCACCTCGTCTGTGTCAAGTTGTCACCACAACCGGTTCCCACGTAACTCAAAAGGGGACAACTTGACGGGGAGACAACATGACGCGGCCGAGCGAGCTAGAGGTGCAGTCTGTTGTGTACGCTACCGACTGATCGTCAATTTTCATGTCGTCAGTGTCAAGTTGTCACCACAACAGGTTGCCACCTACCTTAAAAGGGGACAACTTGACGGGGAGACAACTTGACGCGGCCGAGCGAGCTAGAGGTGGTAGTCTGTCGTGTACGCTTCAAACTGATCGTCACTTTTCATGTCGTCTGTGTCAAGTTGTCACCACAACCGGTTTCCACCCACCTCAAAAGAGGACAACTTGACGGGGAGACAACTTGACGGGGAGACAACTTGACGCGGCCGAGCTAGCTAGAGGTGGCAGTCTGTTGTGTACGCTACTGACTGATCGTCACTTTTCATGTCGTCTGTTTCAAGTTGTCACCAAAACCGTTTGCCACCTACCTCAAAAGGGGACAACTTGACGCGGCCGAGTGAGCTTGAGGTGGCAGTCTGTCGTGTACGCTACCGACTGATCGTCACTTGTCATGTCGTCTGTGTAAAGTTGTCACCACAACCGGTTGCCACCTACCTCAAAAGGGGACAACTTGACGATGGGATTACTTGACGGGAAGACAACTTGACGCGAGATAGAGGTGGCAGTCTGTTGTGTACGCTACCCACTGATCATCACTTTTCATGTCGTCAGTGTCATGTTGTCACCACAACCGGTTGCCACCTACCTTAAAAGGGGACAACTTGAAGAGGAGACAACTTGACGCGGCCGAGCGAGCTAGAGGTGGAAGTCTGTCGTGTACGCTACCGACTGATCGTCACTTTTCACGTCGTCCGTGTCAAGTTGTCACCACAACAGGTTGCCACCTACCTCAAAAGGGGACAGCTCGACGGGGAGACAACTTGACGCGGCCGAGCGAGCTAGAGGTGGCAGTCTGTCGTGTACGCTACCGACTGAACGTCACTTTTCATGTCGTCTGTGTCAGGTTGTCACCACAACCGGTTGCCACCCACCTCAAAAGGGGACAACTTGACGGGGAGACAACTTGACGGGGAGACAACTTGACGGGGAGACAACTTGACGCGGCCGAGCGAGCTAGAGGTGGCAGTCTGTCGTGTACGCTACCGACTGATCGTTACATTTCACGTCGTCCGTGTCAAGTTGTCACCACAACATATTGCCACCTACCTCAAAAGGGGACAACTTGACGGGGAGACAACTTGACGCGGACGAGGAGAGCTAGAGGTGGCAGTCTGTCGTGTACGCTACCGACTGACCGTCACTTTTCACGTCGTCCGTGTCAAGATGTCACCACAACAGGTCGCCCCCTAGCTCAAAAGGGGACAACTTGACTGGGAGACAACTTGATGCGGCCAAGCGAGCTAGAGGTGGCAGTCTGTCGTGTACGCTACCGACTGATCGTCACTTTTCACGTCGTCCGTGTCAAGTTGTCACCACAACAGGTTGTCACCTACCTCAAAAGGGGACAACTTGACTAGGAGACCACTTGACGCGGCCGAGCGAGCTAGAGGTGGCAGTCTGTCGTGTACGCTACCGACTGATCGTCACTTTTCACGTCGTCTGTGTCAAGTTGTCACCACAACAGGTTGCCACCTACCTCAAAAGGGGACAACTTGCGGGGAGACAACTTGACGCGAGCTAGAGGTGGCAGTCGGTCGTGTACGCTACCGACTGATAGTCACTTTTCATGTCGTCTGTGTCAGGTTGTCACCACAACAGTTTGCCACCTACCTCAAAAGGGGGCAACTTGACGATGGGACAACTTGACGGGGAGACAACTTGACGCGAGCTAGAGGTGGCAGTCTGTCGTGTACGCTATCGACTAATCGTCACTTTTCACGTCGTCCGTGTCAAGTTGTCAACACAACAGGTTGCCACCTACCTCAAAAGGGGACAACTTGACGATTTGACAACTTGACGGGGAGACAACTTGACGCGAGCTAGAGGTGGCAGTCTGTCGTGTACGCTACCGACTGATCGTCACTTTTCATGTCGACAGTGTTAAGTTGTCAGCACAACTGGTTGCCACCTACCTCAAAAGGGGACAAATTGGCGATGGGAAAACTTGCGGGGAGACAACTTGACGCGAGCTAGAGGTGGCAGTCTGTCGTGTACGCTACCGACTGATCGTCAATTTTCATGTCGTCCGTGTCAAGTTGTCACCACAACAGGTTGTCACCTACCTCAAAAGGGGACAACTTGACGGGGAGACAACTTGACGCGGCCGAGCGAGCTAGAGGTGGCAGTCTGTCGTGTACGCTACCGACTGAACGTCACTTTTCATGTCGTCTGTGTCAGGTTGTCACCACAACCGGTTGCCACCCACCTCAAAAGGGGACAACTTGACGGGGAGACAACTTGACGCGGCCGAGCGAGCTAGAGGTGGCAGTCTGTCTTGTACACTACCGACTGATCGTTACATTTCACGTCGTCCATGTCAAGTTGTCACCACAACAGGTTGCCACCTACCTCAAAAGGGGACAGCTCGACGGGGAGACAACTTGACGCGGCCGAGCGAGCTAGAGGCGGCAGTCTGTCGTGTACGCTACCGACTGATCTTCAATTTTCATGTCGTCAGTGTCAAGTTGTCACCACAACCTGTTGCCACCTACCTCAAAAGGGGACAAGTTGACGATGGGAAAACTTTACGGGGAGACAACTTGACACGAGCTAGAGGTTGCAGTCTGTCGTGTACGCTACCGACTGATCGTCACTTTTCACGTCGTCTGTGTCAAGTTGTCACCACAACAGGTTGCCACCTACCTCAAATGGAGACAACTTGACGATGGGACAACTTGACGGGGAGACAGCTTGACGCGAGCTAGAGGTGGCAGTCTGTCGTGTACACTACCGACTGATCGTGACTTTTCACTTCATCCGTGTCAAGTTATCGCCACAACAGGTTGCCACCTACCTCAAAAGGGGAAAACTTGACGGGGAGACAACTTGCGGGGAGACAACTTGACGCGGCCGAGCGAGCTAGAGGTGGCAGTCTGTCCTGTACGCTACCGACTGATCGTCACTTTTCATGTCGTCTGTGTCAAGTTGTCACTACAACCGGTTGCAACCTACCTCAAAAGGGGACAACTTGATGATGGGACACCTTGCGGGGAGAAAACTTGACGCGAGCTAGAGGTGGCAGTCTGTCGTGTAAGCTACCGACTGATCGTCACTTTTCATGTCGTCTGTGTCAAGTTGACACCACAACAGTTTGCCACCTACCTCAAAAGGGGGCATCTTGACGATGGGACAACTTGACGGGGAGACAACTTGACGCGAGCTAGAGGTGGCAGTCTGTCGTGTAAGCTACCGACTGATCGTCACTTTTCATGTCGTCTGTGTCAAGTTGACACCACAACAGTTTGCCACCTACCTCAAAAGGGGGCATCTTGACGATGGGACAACTTGACGGGGAGACAACTTGACGCGAGCTAGAAGTGGCAGTCTATCGTGTACGCTACCGACTGATCGTCAATTTTCACGTCGTCCGTGTCAAGTTGTTACCACAATAGGTTGCCACCACCCTCAAAAGTGGACAACTTGACGATGGGACTACTTGACGGGGAGACAACTTGACGCGAGTTAGAGGTGGCAGTCTGTCGTGTACGCTACCGACTGATCGTCACTTTTCACTTCGTCCGTGTAAAGTTGTCACCACAACAGGTTTCCACCTACCTCAAAAGGGGAAAACTTGCGGGGAGACAACTTGACGCGAGCTAGAGGTGGCAGTCGGTCGTGTACGCTACCGACTGATCGTCACTTTTCATGTCGTCTGTGTCAGGTTGTCACCACAACAGTTTGCCACCTACCTCAAAAGGGGGCAACTTGACGATGGGACAACTTGACGGGGAGACAACTTGACGCGAGCTAGAGGTGGCAGTCTGTCGTGTACGCCACCAACCAATCGTCACTTTTCACGTCGTCCGTGTCAAGTTGTCACCACAACAGGTTCCAACCTACCTCAAAAGGGGACAACTTGACGATGGGACAACTTGACGGGGAGACAACTTGACGCGAGCTAGATGTGGCAGTCTGTCGTGTACGCTACCGACTGATCGTCACTTTTCACGTCGTCCGTGTCAAGTTGTCACCACAACAGGTTGCCACCTACCTCAAAAGGGGACAACTTGACGATGGGACAACTTGACGGGGAGACAACTTGACGCGAGCTAGAGGTGGCAGTCTGTCGTGTACGCTACCGACTGATCGTCAATTTTCATGTCGTCTGTGTCAAGTTGTCACCACAACAGGTTGCCACCTACCTCAAAAGGGGAAAACTTGATGATAGGACAACTTGACGGGGAGACAACTTGACGCGAGCTAGAGGTGGCAGTCTGTCGTGTACGCTACCGACTGATCGTCACTTTTCACGTCGTCTGTGTAAAGTTGTCACCACAACAGTGTGCCACCTACTTCAAAAGGGGACAACTTGACGATGGGACAACTTGACGGGGAGACAACTTGACGCGAGCTAGAGGTGGCAGTCTGTCGTTTACGCTACCGACTGATCGTCACTTTTCAAGTCGTCCGTGTCAAGTTGTCACCACAACAGGTTTCCACCTACCTCAAAAGGTGACAACTTGACGGGGAGACAACTCTATGCGGCCGAGCGAGCTAGAGGTGGCAGTCCGTCGTGTACGCTACCGACTGATCGTCACTTTTCATGTCGTCTGTGTCAAGTTGACACTACAACCGGTTGAAACCTACCTCAAAAGGGGACAACTTGACGATGGGACACCTTGCGGGGAGAAAACTTGACGCGAGCTAGAGGTGGCAGTCTGTCGTGTAAGCTACCGACTGATCGTCACTTTTCATGTCGTCTGTGTCAAGTTGACACCACAACAGTTTGCCACCTACCTCAAAAGGGGGCATCTTGACGATGGGACAACTTGACGGGGAGACAACTTGACGCGAGCTAGAAGTGGCAGTCTATCGTGTACGCTACCGACTGATCGTCAATTTTCACGTCGTCCGTGTCAAGTTGTTACCACAATAGGTTGCCACCACCCTCAAAAGTGGACAACTTGACGATGGGACTACTTGACGGGGAGACAACTTGACGCGAGTTAGAGGTGGCAGTCTGTCGTGTACGCTACCGACTGATCGTCACTTTTCACTTCGTCCGTGTAAAGTTGTCACCACAACAGGTTTCCACCTACCTCAAAAGGGGACAACTTGCGGGGAGACAACTTGACGCGAGCTAGAGGTGGCAATCGGTCGTGTACGCTACCGACTGATCGTCACTTTTCATGTCGTCTGTGTCAGGTTGTCACCACAACAGTTTGCCACCTACCTCAAAAGGGGGCAACTTGACGATGGGACAACTTGACGGGGAGACAACTTGACGCGAGCTAGAGGTGGCAGTCTGTCGTGTACGCTACCAACCAATCGTCACTTTTCACGTCGTCCGTGTCAAGTTGTCACCAAAACAGGTTCCAACCTACCTCAAAAGGGGACAACTTGACGATGGGACAACTTGACGGGGAGACAACTTGACGCGAGCTAGATGTGGCACTCTGTCGTGTACGCTACCGACTGATCGTCACTTTTCATGTCGTCCGTGTCAAGTTGTCACCACAACAGGTTGCCACCTACCTCAAAAGGGGACAACTTGACGATGGGACAACTTGACGGGGAGACAACTTGACGCGAGCTAGAGGTGGCAGTCTGTCGTGTACGCTACCGACTGATCGTCAATTTTCATGTCGTCTGTGTCAAGTTGTCACCACAACAGGTTGCCACCTACCTCAAAAGGGGACAACTTGCGGGGAGACAACTTGACGCGAGCTAGAGGTGGCAATCGGTCGTGTACGCTACCGACTGATCGTCACTTTTCACGTCGTCTGTGTCAAGTTGTCACCACAACAGGGTGCCACCTACTTCAAAAGGGGACAACTTGACGATGGGACAACTTGACGGGGAGACAACTTGACGCGAGCTAGAGGTGGCAGTCTGTCGTGTACGCTACCGACTGATCGTCACTTTTCAAGTCGTCCGTGTCAAGTTGTCACCACAACAGGTTTCCACCTACCTCAAAAGGTGACAACTTGACGGGGAGACAACTCTATGCGGCCGAGCGAGCTAGAGGTGGTAGTCCGTCGTGTACGCTACCGACTGATCGTCACATTTCACGTCGTCCGTGTCAAGTTGTCACAACAACATGTTGCCACCTACCTCAAAAGGGGACAACTTGACGGGGAGACAACTTGACGCGGACGAGGAGAGCTAGAGATGGCAGTCTGTCGTGTACGCTACCGACTGACCGTCACTTTTCACGTCGTCCGTGTCAAGATGTCATCACAACAGGTTGCCCCCTACCTCAAAAGGGGACAACTTGACGGGGAGACAACTTGACGCGGCCGAGCGAGATAGAGGTGGCAGTCTGTCGTGTACGCTACCGACTGATCGTCACTTTTCACGTCGTCCGTGTCATGTTGTCACCACAACAGGCTGTCACCTACCTCAAAAGGGGACAACTTGACGGGGAGACAACTTGACGCGGCCGAGCGAGCTAGAGGTGGCAGTCTGTCGTGTACGCTACCGACTGATCGTCAATTTTCATGTCGTCAGTGTCAAGTTGTCACCACAACCTGTTGCCACCTACCTTAAAAGGGGACAACTTGACGGGGAGACAACTTGACGCGGCTGAGCGAGCTAGAGGTGGCAGTCTCTCGTGTACGCTACCGACTGATCGTCACTTTTTACGTCGTCCGTGTCAAGTTCTCACCACAACAGGTAGCCACCTACCTCAAAAGGGAACAGCTCGACGGGGAGACAACTTGACGCGGCCGAGCGAGCTAGAGGTGGCAGTCTGTCGTGTACGCTACCGACTGATCGTCACTTTTCATGTCGTCTGTGTCAGGTTGTCACCACAACCGATTGCCACCCACCTCAAAAGGGGACAACTTGACGAGGAGACCACTTGACGCGGCCGAGCGAGCTAGAGGTGGCAGTCTGTCGTGTACGCTACTGACTGATCGTCAATTTTCATGTCGTCAGTGTCAAGTTGTCACCACAACCTGTTGCCACCTAACTTAAATGGGGACAGCTTGACGGGGAGACAACTTGACGTGGCAGAGCGAGCTAGAGGTGGCAGTCTGTCGTGTACGCTACCGACTGATCGTCAATTTTCATGTCGTCAGTGTCAAGTTGTCACCACAACCTGTTGACACCTACCTCAAAAGGGGACAACTTGACGGGGAGACAACTTGACGCGGCCGAGCGAGCTAGAGTCGGCAGTCTGTCGTGTACGCTACCGACATATCGTCACTTTTCACTTCGTCCGTGTCAAGTTGTCACCCCAACAGGTTTCCACCTACCTCAAAAGGGGACAACTTGCGGGGAGACAACTTGACGCGAGCTAGAGGTGGCAGTCGGTCGTGTACGCTACCGACTGATCGTCACTGTTCATGTCGTCTGTGTCAGGTTGTCACCACAACAGTTTGCCACCTACCTCAAAAGGGGGCAACTTGACGATGGGACAACTTGACGGGGAGACAACTTGACGCGAGCTAGAGGTGGCAGTCTGTCGTGTACGCTACCGACTAATCGTCACTTTTCACGTCGTCCGTGTCAAGTTGTCACCACAACAGGTTGCCACCTACCTCAAAAGGGGACAACTTGACGATGGGACAACTTGACGGGGAGACAACTTGACGCGAGCTAGAGGTGGCAGTCTGTCGTGTACGCTACCGACTGATCGTCACTTTTCACGTCGTCCGTGTCAAGTTGTCACCACAACAGGTTGCCACTTACCTCAAAAGGGGACAAATTGACGTTGGGACAACTTGACGGGGAGACAACTTGACGCGAGCTAGAGGTGGCAGTCTGTCGTGTACGCTACCGACTAATCGTCACTTTTCATGTCGTCCGTGTCAAGTTGTCACCACAATAGGTTGCCACCTACCTCAAAAGGTGACAACTTGACGGGGAGACAACTCTATGCGGCCGAGCGAGCTAGAGGTGGCAGTCTGTCGTGTACGCTACCGACTGATCGTCACTTTTCATGTCGTCTGTGTCAAGTTGTCACCAAAACCAGTTGCCACCTACCTCAAAAGGGGACAACTTGACGGGGAGACAACTTGACGCGGACGAGGAGAGCTAGAGGTGGCAGTCTGTCGTGTACGCTACCGACTGACCGTCACTTTTCACGTCGTCCGTGTCAAGATGTCACCACAACAGGTTGCCCCCTACCGCACGAGGGGACAACTTGACGGGGAGACAACTTGACGCGGCCGAGCGAGATAGAGGTGGCAGTCTGTCGTGTACGCTACCGACTGATCGTCACTTTTCACGTCGTCCGTGTCAAGTTGTCACCACAACAGTTTGCCACCTACCTCAAAAGGGGGCATCTTGACGATGGGACAACTTGACGGGGAGACAACTTGACGCGAGCTAGAAGTGGCAGTCTATCGTGTACGCTACCGACTGATCGTCAATTTTCACGTCGTCCGTGTCAAGTTGTTACCACAATAGGTTGCCACCACCCTCAAAAGTGGACAACTTGACGATGGGACTACTTGACGGGGAGACAACTTGACGCGAGTTAGAGGTGGCAGTCTGTCGTGTACGCTACCGACTGATCGTCACTTTTCACTTCGTCCGTGTAAAGTTGTCACCACAACAGGTTTCCACCTACCTCAAAAGGGGACAACTTGCGGGGAGACAACTTGACGCGAGCTAGAGGTGGCAATCGGTCGTGTACGCTACCGACTGATCGTCACTTTTCATGTCGTCTGTGTCAGGTTGTCACCACAACAGTTTGCCACCTACCTCAAAAGGGGGCAACTTGACGATGGGACAACTTGACGGGGAGACAACTTGACGCGAGCTAGAGGTGGCAGTCTGTCGTGTACGCTACCAACCAATCGTCACTTTTCACGTCGTCCGTGTCAAGTTGTCACCAAAACAGGTTCCAACCTACCTCAAAAGGGGACAACTTGACGATGGGACAACTTGACGGGGAGACAACTTGACGCGAGCTAGATGTGGCACTCTGTCGTGTACGCTACCGACTGATCGTCACTTTTCATGTCGTCCGTGTCAAGTTGTCACCACAACAGGTTGCCACCTACCTCAAAAGGGGACAACTTGACGATGGGACAACTTGACGGGGAGACAACTTGACGCGAGCTAGAGGTGGCAGTCTGTCGTGTACGCTACCGACTGATCGTCAATTTTCATGTCGTCTGTGTCAAGTTGTCACCACAACAGGTTGCCACCTACCTCAAAAGGGGACAACTTGCGGGGAGACAACTTGACGCGAGCTAGAGGTGGCAATCGGTCGTGTACGCTACCGACTGATCGTCACTTTTCACGTCGTCTGTGTCAAGTTGTCACCACAACAGGGTGCCACCTACTTCAAAAGGGGACAACTTGACGATGGGACAACTTGACGGGGAGACAACTTGACGCGAGCTAGAGGTGGCAGTCTGTCGTGTACGCTACCGACTGATCGTCACTTTTCAAGTCGTCCGTGTCAAGTTGTCACCACAACAGGTTTCCACCTACCTCAAAAGGTGACAACTTGACGGGGAGACAACTCTATGCGGCCGAGCGAGCTAGAGGTGGTAGTCCGTCGTGTACGCTACCGACTGATCGTCACATTTCACGTCGTCCGTGTCAAGTTGTCACAACAACATGTTGCCACCTACCTCAAAAGGGGACAACTTGACGGGGAGACAACTTGACGCGGACGAGGAGAGCTAGAGATGGCAGTCTGTCGTGTACGCTACCGACTGACCGTCACTTTTCACGTCGTCCGTGTCAAGATGTCATCACAACAGGTTGCCCCCTACCTCAAAAGGGGACAACTTGACGGGGAGACAACTTGACGCGGCCGAGCGAGATAGAGGTGGCAGTCTGTCGTGTACGCTACCGACTGATCGTCACTTTTCACGTCGTCCGTGTCATGTTGTCACCACAACAGGCTGTCACCTACCTCAAAAGGGGACAACTTGACGGGGAGACAACTTGACGCGGCCGAGCGAGCTAGAGGTGGCAGTCTGTCGTGTACGCTACCGACTGATCGTCAATTTTCATGTCGTCAGTGTCAAGTTGTCACCACAACCTGTTGCCACCTACCTTAAAAGGGGACAACTTGACGGGGAGACAACTTGACGCGGCTGAGCGAGCTAGAGGTGGCAGTCTCTCGTGTACGCTACCGACTGATCGTCACTTTTTACGTCGTCCGTGTCAAGTTCTCACCACAACAGGTAGCCACCTACCTCAAAAGGGAACAGCTCGACGGGGAGACAACTTGACGCGGCCGAGCGAGCTAGAGGTGGCAGTCTGTCGTGTACGCTACCGACTGATCGTCACTTTTCATGTCGTCTGTGTCAGGTTGTCACCACAACCGATTGCCACCCACCTCAAAAGGGGACAACTTGACGAGGAGACCACTTGACGCGGCCGAGCGAGCTAGAGGTGGCAGTCTGTCGTGTACGCTACTGACTGATCGTCAATTTTCATGTCGTCAGTGTCAAGTTGTCACCACAACCTGTTGCCACCTAACTTAAATGGGGACAGCTTGACGGGGAGACAACTTGACGTGGCAGAGCGAGCTAGAGGTGGCAGTCTGTCGTGTACGCTACCGACTGATCGTCAATTTTCATGTCGTCAGTGTCAAGTTGTCACCACAACCTGTTGACACCTACCTCAAAAGGGGACAACTTGACGGGGAGACAACTTGACGCGGCCGAGCGAGCTAGAGTCGGCAGTCTGTCGTGTACGCTACCGACATATCGTCACTTTTCACTTCGTCCGTGTCAAGTTGTCACCCCAACAGGTTTCCACCTACCTCAAAAGGGGACAACTTGCGGGGAGACAACTTGACGCGAGCTAGAGGTGGCAGTCGGTCGTGTACGCTACCGACTGATCGTCACTGTTCATGTCGTCTGTGTCAGGTTGTCACCACAACAGTTTGCCACCTACCTCAAAAGGGGGCAACTTGACGATGGGACAACTTGACGGGGAGACAACTTGACGCGAGCTAGAGGTGGCAGTCTGTCGTGTACGCTACCGACTAATCGTCACTTTTCACGTCGTCCGTGTCAAGTTGTCACCACAACAGGTTGCCACCTACCTCAAAAGGGGACAACTTGACGATGGGACAACTTGACGGGGAGACAACTTGACGCGAGCTAGAGGTGGCAGTCTGTCGTGTACGCTACCGACTGATCGTCACTTTTCACGTCGTCCGTGTCAAGTTGTCACCACAACAGGTTGCCACTTACCTCAAAAGGGGACAAATTGACGTTGGGACAACTTGACGGGGAGACAACTTGACGCGAGCTAGAGGTGGCAGTCTGTCGTGTACGCTACCGACTAATCGTCACTTTTCATGTCGTCCGTGTCAAGTTGTCACCACAATAGGTTGCCACCTACCTCAAAAGGTGACAACTTGACGGGGAGACAACTCTATGCGGCCGAGCGAGCTAGAGGTGGCAGTCTGTCGTGTACGCTACCGACTGATCGTCACTTTTCATGTCGTCTGTGTCAAGTTGTCACCAAAACCAGTTGCCACCTACCTCAAAAGGGGACAACTTGACGGGGAGACAACTTGACGCGGACGAGGAGAGCTAGAGGTGGCAGTCTGTCGTGTACGCTACCGACTGACCGTCACTTTTCACGTCGTCCGTGTCAAGATGTCACCACAACAGGTTGCCCCCTACCGCACGAGGGGACAACTTGACGGGGAGACAACTTGACGCGGCCGAGCGAGATAGAGGTGGCAGTCTGTCGTGTACGCTACCGACTGATCGTCACTTTTCACGTCGTCCGTGTCAAGTTGTCACCACAACAGTTTGCCACCTACCTCAAAAGGGGGCATCTTGACGATGGGACAACTTGACGGGGAGACAACTTGACGCGAGCTAGAAGTGGCAGTCTATCGTGTACGCTACCGACTGATCGTCAATTTTCACGTCGTCCGTGTCAAGTTGTTACCACAATAGGTTGCCACCACCCTCAAAAGTGGACAACTTGACGATGGGACTACTTGACGGGGAGACAACTTGACGCGAGTTAGAGGTGGCAGTCTGTCGTGTACGCTACCGACTGATCGTCACTTTTCACTTCGTCCGTGTAAAGTTGTCACCACAACAGGTTTCCACCTACCTCAAAAGGGGACAACTTGCGGGGAGACAACTTGACGCGAGCTAGAGGTGGCAATCGGTCGTGTACGCTACCGACTGATCGTCACTTTTCATGTCGTCTGTGTCAGGTTGTCACCACAACAGTTTGCCACCTACCTCAAAAGGGGGCAACTTGACGATGGGACAACTTGACGGGGAGACAACTTGACGCGAGCTAGAGGTGGCAGTCTGTCGTGTACGCTACCAACCAATCGTCACTTTTCACGTCGTCCGTGTCAAGTTGTCACCAAAACAGGTTCCAACCTACCTCAAAAGGGGACAACTTGACGATGGGACAACTTGACGGGGAGACAACTTGACGCGAGCTAGATGTGGCACTCTGTCGTGTACGCTACCGACTGATCGTCACTTTTCATGTCGTCCGTGTCAAGTTGTCACCACAACAGGTTGCCACCTACCTCAAAAGGGGACAACTTGACGATGGGACAACTTGACGGGGAGACAACTTGACGCGAGCTAGAGGTGGCAGTCTGTCGTGTACGCTACCGACTGATCGTCAATTTTCATGTCGTCTGTGTCAAGTTGTCACCACAACAGGTTGCCACCTACCTCAAAAGGGGACAACTTGCGGGGAGACAACTTGACGCGAGCTAGAGGTGGCAATCGGTCGTGTACGCTACCGACTGATCGTCACTTTTCACGTCGTCTGTGTCAAGTTGTCACCACAACAGGGTGCCACCTACTTCAAAAGGGGACAACTTGACGATGGGACAACTTGACGGGGAGACAACTTGACGCGAGCTAGAGGTGGCAGTCTGTCGTGTACGCTACCGACTGATCGTCACTTTTCAAGTCGTCCGTGTCAAGTTGTCACCACAACAGGTTTCCACCTACCTCAAAAGGTGACAACTTGACGGGGAGACAACTCTATGCGGCCGAGCGAGCTAGAGGTGGTAGTCCGTCGTGTACGCTACCGACTGATCGTCACATTTCACGTCGTCCGTGTCAAGTTGTCACAACAACATGTTGCCACCTACCTCAAAAGGGGACAACTTGACGGGGAGACAACTTGACGCGGACGAGGAGAGCTAGAGATGGCAGTCTGTCGTGTACGCTACCGACTGACCGTCACTTTTCACGTCGTCCGTGTCAAGATGTCATCACAACAGGTTGCCCCCTACCTCAAAAGGGGACAACTTGACGGGGAGACAACTTGACACGGCCGAGCGAGATAGAGGTGGCAGTCTGTCGTGTACGCTACCGACTGATCGTCACTTTTCACGTCGTCCGTGTCATGTTGTCACCACAACAGGCTGTCACCTACCTCAAAAGGGGACAACTTGACGGGGAGACAACTTGACGCGGCCGAGCGAGCTAGAGGTGGCAGTCTGTCGTGTACGCTACCGACTGATCGTCAATTTTCATGTCGTCAGTGTCAAGTTGTCACCACAACCTGTTGCCACCTACCTTAAAAGGGGACAACTTGACGGGGAGACAACTTGACGCGGCTGAGCGAGCTAGAGGTGGCAGTCTCTCGTGTACGCTACCGACTGATCGTCACTTTTTACGTCGTCCGTGTCAAGTTCTCACCACAACAGGTAGCCACCTACCTCAAAAGGGAACAGCTCGACGGGGAGACAACTTGACGCGGCCGAGCGAGCTAGAGGTGGCAGTCTGTCGTGTACGCTACCGACTGATCGTCACTTTTCATGTCGTCTGTGTCAGGTTGTCACCACAACCGATTGCCACCCACCTCAAAAGGGGACAACTTGACGAGGAGACCACTTGACGCGGCCGAGCGAGCTAGAGGTGGCAGTCTGTCGTGTACGCTACTGACTGATCGTCAATTTTCATGTCGTCAGTGTCAAGTTGTCACCACAACCTGTTGCCACCTAACTTAAATGGGGACAGCTTGACGGGGAGACAACTTGACGTGGCAGAGCGAGCTAGAGGTGGCAGTCTGTCGTGTACGCTACCGACTGATCGTCAATTTTCATGTCGTCACTGTCAAGTTGTCACCACAACCTGTTGACACCTACCTCAAAAGGGGACAACTTGACGGGGAGACAACTTGACGCGGCCGAGCGAGCTAGAGTCGGCAGTCTGTCGTGTACGCTACCGACATATCGTCACTTTTCACTTCGTCCGTGTCAAGTTGTCACCCCAACAGGTTTCCACCTACCTCAAAAGGGGACAACTTGCGGGGAGACAACTTGACGCGAGCTAGAGGTGGCAGTCGGTCGTGTACGCTACCGACTGATCGTCACTGTTCATGTCGTCTGTGTCAGGTTGTCACCACAACAGTTTGCCACCTACCTCAAAAGGGGGCAACTTGACGATGGGACAACTTGACGGGGAGACAACTTGACGCGAGCTAGAGGTGGCAGTCTGTCGTGTACGCTACCGACTAATCGTCACTTTTCACGTCGTCCGTGTCAAGTTGTCACCACAACAGGTTGCCACCTACCTCAAAAGGGGACAACTTGACGATGGGACAACTTGACGGGGAGACAACTTGACGCGAGCTAGAGGTGGCAGTCTGTCGTGTACGCTACCGACTGATCGTCACTTTTCACGTCGTCCGTGTCAAGTTGTCACCACAACAGGTTGCCACTTACCTCAAAAGGGGACAAATTGACGTTGGGACAACTTGACGGGGAGACAACTTGACGCGAGCTAGAGGTGGCAGTCTGTCGTGTACGCTACCGACTGATCGTCACTTTTCACTTCGTCCGTGTAAAGTTGTCACCACAACAGGTTTCCACCTACCTCAAAAGGGGACAACTTGCGGGGAGACAACTTGACGCGAGCTAGAGGTGGCAATCGGTCGTGTACGCTACCGACTGATCGTCACTTTTCATGTCGTCTGTGTCAGGTTGTCACCACAACAGTTTGCCACCTACCTCAAAAGGGGGCAACTTGACGATGGGACAACTTGACGGGGAGACAACTTGACGCGAGCTAGAGGTGGCAGTCTGTCGTGTACGCTACCAACCAATCGTCACTTTTCACGTCGTCCGTGTCAAGTTGTCACCAAAACAGGTTCCAACCTACCTCAAAAGGGGACAACTTGACGATGGGACAACTTGACGGGGAGACAACTTGACGCGAGCTAGATGTGGCACTCTGTCGTGTACGCTACCGACTGATCGTCACTTTTCATGTCGTCCGTGTCAAGTTGTCACCACAACAGGTTGCCACCTACCTCAAAAGGGGACAACTTGACGATGGGACAACTTGACGGGGAGACAACTTGACGCGAGCTAGAGGTGGCAGTCTGTCGTGTACGCTACCGACTGATCGTCAATTTTCATGTCGTCTGTGTCAAGTTGTCACCACAACAGGTTGCCACCTACCTCAAAAGGGGACAACTTGCGGGGAGACAACTTGACGCGAGCTAGAGGTGGCAATCGGTCGTGTACGCTACCGACTGATCGTCACTTTTCACGTCGTCTGTGTCAAGTTGTCACCACAACAGGGTGCCACCTACTTCAAAAGGGGACAACTTGACGATGGGACAACTTGACGGGGAGACAACTTGACGCGAGCTAGAGGTGGCAGTCTGTCGTGTACGCTACCGACTGATCGTCACTTTTCAAGTCGTCCGTGTCAAGTTGTCACCACAACAGGTTTCCACCTACCTCAAAAGGTGACAACTTGACGGGGAGACAACTCTATGCGGCCGAGCGAGCTAGAGGTGGTAGTCCGTCGTGTACGCTACCGACTGATCGTCACATTTCACGTCGTCCGTGTCAAGTTGTCACAACAACATGTTGCCACCTACCTCAAAAGGGGACAACTTGACGGGGAGACAACTTGACGCGGACGAGGAGAGCTAGAGATGGCAGTCTGTCGTGTACGCTACCGACTGACCGTCACTTTTCACGTCGTCCGTGTCAAGATGTCATCACAACAGGTTGCCCCCTACCTCAAAAGGGGACAACTTGACGGGGAGACAACTTGACGCGGCCGAGCGAGATAGAGGTGGCAGTCTGTCGTGTACGCTACCGACTGATCGTCACTTTTCACGTCGTCCGTGTCATGTTGTCACCACAACAGGCTGTCACCTACCTCAAAAGGGGACAACTTGACGGGGAGACAACTTGACGCGGCCGAGCGAGCTAGAGGTGGCAGTCTGTCGTGTACGCTACCGACTGATCGTCAATTTTCATGTCGTCAGTGTCAAGTTGTCACCACAACCTGTTGCCACCTACCTTAAAAGGGGACAACTTGACGGGGAGACAACTTGACGCGGCTGAGCGAGCTAGAGGTGGCAGTCTCTCGTGTACGCTACCGACTGATCGTCACTTTTTACGTCGTCCGTGTCAAGTTCTCACCACAACAGGTAGCCACCTACCTCAAAAGGGAACAGCTCGACGGGGAGACAACTTGACGCGGCCGAGCGAGCTAGAGGTGGCAGTCTGTCGTGTACGCTACCGACTGATCGTCACTTTTCATGTCGTCTGTGTCAGGTTGTCACCACAACCGATTGCCACCCACCTCAAAAGGGGACAACTTGACGAGGAGACCACTTGACGCGGCCGAGCGAGCTAGAGGTGGCAGTCTGTCGTGTACGCTACTGACTGATCGTCAATTTTCATGTCGTCAGTGTCAAGTTGTCACCACAACCTGTTGCCACCTAACTTAAATGGGGACAGCTTGACGGGGAGACAACTTGACGTGGCAGAGCGAGCTAGAGGTGGCAGTCTGTCGTGTACGCTACCGACTGATCGTCAATTTTCATGTCGTCAGTGTCAAGTTGTCACCACAACCTGTTGACACCTACCTCAAAAGGGGACAACTTGACGGGGAGACAACTTGACGCGGCCGAGCGAGCTAGAGTCGGCAGTCTGTCGTGTACGCTACCGACATATCGTCACTTTTCACTTCGTCCGTGTCAAGTTGTCACCCCAACAGGTTTCCACCTACCTCAAAAGGGGACAACTTGCGGGGAGACAACTTGACGCGAGCTAGAGGTGGCAGTCGGTCGTGTACGCTACCGACTGATCGTCACTGTTCATGTCGTCTGTGTCAGGTTGTCACCACAACAGTTTGCCACCTACCTCAAAAGGGGGCAACTTGACGATGGGACAACTTGACGGGGAGACAACTTGACGCGAGCTAGAGGTGGCAGTCTGTCGTGTACGCTACCGACTAATCGTCACTTTTCACGTCGTCCGTGTCAAGTTGTCACCACAACAGGTTGCCACCTACCTCAAAAGGGGACAACTTGACGATGGGACAACTTGACGGGGAGACAACTTGACGCGAGCTAGAGGTGGCAGTCTGTCGTGTACGCTACCGACTGATCGTCACTTTTCACGTCGTCCGTGTCAAGTTGTCACCACAACAGGTTGCCACTTACCTCAAAAGGGGACAAATTGACGTTGGGACAACTTGACGGGGAGACAACTTGACGCGAGCTAGAGGTGGCAGTCTGTCGTGTACGCTACCGACTAATCGTCACTTTTCATGTCGTCCGTGTCAAGTTGTCACCACAATAGGTTGCCACCTACCTCAAAAGGTGACAACTTGACGGGGAGACAACTCTATGCGGCCGAGCGAGCTAGAGGTGGCAGTCTGTCGTGTACGCTACCGACTGATCGTCACTTTTCATGTCGTCTGTGTCAAGTTGTCACCAAAACCAGTTGCCACCTACCTCAAAAGGGGACAACTTGACGGGGAGACAACTTGACGCGGACGAGGAGAGCTAGAGGTGGCAGTCTGTCGTGTACGCTACCGACTGACCGTCACTTTTCACGTCGTCCGTGTCAAGATGTCACCACAACAGGTTGCCCCCTACCGCACGAGGGGACAACTTGACGGGGAGACAACTTGACGCGGCCGAGCGAGATAGAGGTGGCAGTCTGTCGTGTACGCTACCGACTGATCGTCACTTTTCACGTCGTCCGTGTCAAGTTGTCACCACAACAGTTTGCCACCTACCTCAAAAGGGGGCATCTTGACGATGGGACAACTTGACGGGGAGACAACTTGACGCGAGCTAGAAGTGGCAGTCTATCGTGTACGCTACCGACTGATCGTCAATTTTCACGTCGTCCGTGTCAAGTTGTTACCACAATAGGTTGCCACCACCCTCAAAAGTGGACAACTTGACGATGGGACTACTTGACGGGGAGACAACTTGACGCGAGTTAGAGGTGGCAGTCTGTCGTGTACGCTACCGACTGATCGTCACTTTTCACTTCGTCCGTGTAAAGTTGTCACCACAACAGGTTTCCACCTACCTCAAAAGGGGACAACTTGCGGGGAGACAACTTGACGCGAGCTAGAGGTGGCAATCGGTCGTGTACGCTACCGACTGATCGTCACTTTTCATGTCGTCTGTGTCAGGTTGTCACCACAACAGTTTGCCACCTACCTCAAAAGGGGGCAACTTGACGATGGGACAACTTGACGGGGAGACAACTTGACGCGAGCTAGAGGTGGCAGTCTGTCGTGTACGCTACCAACCAATCGTCACTTTTCACGTCGTCCGTGTCAAGTTGTCACCAAAACAGGTTCCAACCTACCTCAAAAGGGGACAACTTGACGATGGGACAACTTGACGGGGAGACAACTTGACGCGAGCTAGATGTGGCACTCTGTCGTGTACGCTACCGACTGATCGTCACTTTTCATGTCGTCCGTGTCAAGTTGTCACCACAACAGGTTGCCACCTACCTCAAAAGGGGACAACTTGACGATGGGACAACTTGACGGGGAGACAACTTGACGCGAGCTAGAGGTGGCAGTCTGTCGTGTACGCTACCGACTGATCGTCAATTTTCATGTCGTCTGTGTCAAGTTGTCACCACAACAGGTTGCCACCTACCTCAAAAGGGGACAACTTGCGGGGAGACAACTTGACGTGAGCTAGAGGTGGCAATCGGTCGTGTACGCTACCGACTGATCGTCACTTTTCACGTCGTCTGTGTCAAGTTGTCACCACAACAGGGTGCCACCTACTTCAAAAGGGGACAACTTGACGATGGGACAACTTGACGGGGAGACAACTTGACGCGAGCTAGAGGTGGCAGTCTGTCGTGTACGCTACCGACTGATCGTCACTTTTCAAGTCGTCCGTGTCAAGTTGTCACCACAACAGGTTTCCACCTACCTCAAAAGGTGACAACTTGACGGGGAGACAACTCTATGCGGCCGAGCGAGCTAGAGGTGGTAGTCCGTCGTGTACGCTACCGACTGATCGTCACATTTCACGTCGTCCGTGTCAAGTTGTCACAACAACATGTTGCCACCTACCTCAAAAGGGGACAACTTGACGGGGAGACAACTTGACGCGGACGAGGAGAGCTAGAGATGGCAGTCTGTCGTGTACGCTACCGACTGACCGTCACTTTTCACGTCGTCCGTGTCAAGATGTCATCACAACAGGTTGCCCCCTACCTCAAAAGGGGACAACTTGACGGGGAGACAACTTGACACGGCCGAGCGAGATAGAGGTGGCAGTCTGTCGTGTACGCTACCGACTGATCGTCACTTTTCACGTCGTCCGTGTCATGTTGTCACCACAACAGGCTGTCACCTACCTCAAAAGGGGACAACTTGACGGGGAGACAACTTGACGCGGCCGAGCGAGCTAGAGGTGGCAGTCTGTCGTGTACGCTACCGACTGATCGTCAATTTTCATGTCGTCAGTGTCAAGTTGTCACCACAACCTGTTGCCACCTACCTTAAAAGGGGACAACTTGACGGGGAGACAACTTGACGCGGCTGAGCGAGCTAGAGGTGGCAGTCTCTCGTGTACGCTACCGACTGATCGTCACTTTTTACGTCGTCCGTGTCAAGTTCTCACCACAACAGGTAGCCACCTACCTCAAAAGGGAACAGCTCGACGGGGAGACAACTTGACGCGGCCGAGCGAGCTAGAGGTGGCAGTCTGTCGTGTACGCTACCGACTGATCGTCACTTTTCATGTCGTCTGTGTCAGGTTGTCACCACAACCGATTGCCACCCACCTCAAAAGGGGACAACTTGACGAGGAGACCACTTGACGCGGCCGAGCGAGCTAGAGGTGGCAGTCTGTCGTGTACGCTACTGACTGATCGTCAATTTTCATGTCGTCAGTGTCAAGTTGTCACCACAACCTGTTGCCACCTAACTTAAATGGGGACAGCTTGACGGGGAGACAACTTGACGTGGCAGAGCGAGCTAGAGGTGGCAGTCTGTCGTGTACGCTACCGACTGATCGTCAATTTTCATGTCGTCACTGTCAAGTTGTCACCACAACCTGTTGACACCTACCTCAAAAGGGGACAACTTGACGGGGAGACAACTTGACGCGGCCGAGCGAGCTAGAGTCGGCAGTCTGTCGTGTACGCTACCGACATATCGTCACTTTTCACTTCGTCCGTGTCAAGTTGTCACCCCAACAGGTTTCCACCTACCTCAAAAGGGGACAACTTGCGGGGAGACAACTTGACGCGAGCTAGAGGTGGCAGTCGGTCGTGTACGCTACCGACTGATCGTCACTGTTCATGTCGTCTGTGTCAGGTTGTCACCACAACAGTTTGCCACCTACCTCAAAAGGGGGCAACTTGACGATGGGACAACTTGACGGGGAGACAACTTGACGCGAGCTAGAGGTGGCAGTCTGTCGTGTACGCTACCGACTAATCGTCACTTTTCACGTCGTCCGTGTCAAGTTGTCACCACAACAGGTTGCCACCTACCTCAAAAGGGGACAACTTGACGATGGGACAACTTGACGGGGAGACAACTTGACGCGAGCTAGAGGTGGCAGTCTGTCGTGTACGCTACCGACTGATCGTCACTTTTCACGTCGTCTGTGTCAAGTTGTCACCACAACAGGTTGCCACTTACCTCAAAAGGGGACAAATTGACGTTGGGACAACTTGACGGGGAGACAACTTGACGCGAGCTAGAGGTGGCAGTCTGTCGTGTACGCTACCGACTAATCGTCACTTTTCATGTCGTCCGTGTCAAGTTGTCACCACAATAGGTTGCCACCTACCTCAAAAGGTGACAACTTGACGGGGAGACAACTCTATGCGGCCGAGCGAGCTAGAGGTGGCAGTCTGTCGTGTACGCTACCGACTGATCGTCACTTTTCATGTCGTCTGTGTCAAGTTGTCACCAAAACCAGTTGCCACCTACCTCAAAAGGGGACAACTTGACGGGGAGACAACTTGACGCGGACGAGGAGAGCTAGAGGTGGCAGTCTGTCGTGTACGCTACCGACTGACCGTCACTTTTCACGTCGTCCGTGTCAAGATGTCACCACAACAGGTTGCCCCCTACCGCACGAGGGGACAACTTGACGGGGAGACAACTTGACGCGGCCGAGCGAGATAGAGGTGGCAGTCTGTCGTGTACGCTACCGACTGATCGTCACTTTTCACGTCGTCCGTGTCAAGTTGTCACCACAACAGGTTGCCACCTACCTCAAAAGAGGACAACTTGACGATGGGACAACTTGACGGGGAGACAACTTGACGCGAGCTAGAGGTGGCAGTCTGTCGTGTACGCTACCAACCAATCGTCACTTTTCACGTCGTCCGTGTCAAGTTGTCACCACAACAGGTTCCAACCTACCTCAAAAGGGGACAACTTGACGATGGGACAACTTGACGGGGAGACAACTTGACGCGAGCTAGATGTGGCAGTCTGTCGTGTACGCTACCGACTGATCGTCACTTTTCACGTCGTCCGTGTCAAGTTGTCACCACAACAGAATGCCACCTACCTCAAAAGGGGACAACTTGACGATGGGACAACTTGACGGGGAGACAACTTGACGCGAGCTAGAGGTGGCAGTCTGTCGTGTACGCTACCGACTGATCGTCAATTTTCATGTCGTCTGTGTCAAGTTGTCACCACAACAGGTTGCCACCTACCTCAAAAGGGGAAAACTTGATGATAGGACAACTTGACGGGTAGACAACTTGACGCGAGCTAGAGGTGGCAGTCTGTCGTGTACGCTACCGACTGATCGTCACTTTTCACGTCGTCCGTGTCAAGTTGTCACCACAACAGGTTTCCACCTACCTCAAAAGGTGACAACTTGACGGGGAGACAACTCTATGCGGCCGAGCGAGCTAGAGGTGTTAGTCCGTCGTGTACGCTACCGACTGATCGTCACATTTCACGTCGTCCGTGTCAAGTTGTCACAACAACATGTTGCCACCTACCTCAAAAGGGGACAACTTGACGGGGAGACAACTTGACGCGGACGAGGAGAGCTAGAGATGGCAGTCTGTCGTGTACGCTACCGACTGACCGTCACTTTTCACGTCGTCCGTGTCAAGATGTCATCACAACAGGTTGCCCCCTACCTCAAAAGGGGACAACTTGACGGGGAGACAACTTGACGCGGCCGAGCGAGATAGAGGTGGCAGTCTCTCGTGTACGCTACCGACTGATCGTCACTTTTCACGTCGTCCGTGTCATGTTGTCACCACAACAGGCTGTCACCTCCCTCAAAAGGGGACAACTTGACGGGGAGACAACTTGACGCGGCCGAGCGAGCTAGAGGTGGCAGTCTGTCGTGTACGCTACCGACTGATCGTCAATTTTCATGTCGTCAGTGTCAAGTTGTCACCACAACCTGTTGCCACCTACCTTAAAAGGGGACAACTTGACGGGGAGACAACTTGACGCGGCTGAACGAGCTAGAGGTGGCAGTCTGTCGTGTACGCTACCGACTGATCGTCACTTTTTACGTCGTCCGTGTCAAGTTCTCACCACAACAGGTAGCCACCTACCTCAAAAGGGAACAGCTCGACGGGGAGACAACTTGACGCGGCCGAGCGAGCTAGAGGTGGCAGTCTGTCGTGTACGCTACCGACTGATCGTCACTTTTCATGTCGTCTGTGTCAGGTTGTCACCACAACCGATTGCCACCCACCTCAAAAGGGGACAACTTGACGAGGAGACCACTTGACGCGGCCGAGCGAGCTAGAGGTGGCAGTCTGTCGTGTACGCTACCGACTGATCGTCAATTTTCATGTCGTCAGTGTCAAGTTGTCACCACAACCTGTTGCCACCTAACTTAAATGGGGACAGCTTGACGGGGAGACAACTTGACGTGGCAGAGCGAGCTAGAGGTGGCAGTCTGTCGTGTACGCTACCGACTGATCGTCAATTTTCATGTCGTCAGTGTCAAGTTGTCACCACAACCTGTTGACACCTACCTCAAAAGGGGACAACTTGACGGGGAGACAACTTGACGCGGCCGAGCGAGCTAGAGTCGGCAGTCTGTCGTGTACGCTACCGACATATCGTCACTTTTCACTTCGTCCGTGTCAAGTTGTCACCCCAACAGGTTTCCAACTACCTCAAAAGGGGACAACTTGACGCGAGCTAGAGGTGGCAGTCGGTCGTGTACGCTACCGACTGATCGTCACTGTTCATGTCGTCTGTGTCAGGTTGTCACCACAACAGTTTGCCACCTACCTCAAAAGGGGGCAACTTGACGATGGGACAACTTGACGGGGAGACAACTTGACGCGAGCTAGAGGTGGCAGTCTGTCGTGTACGCTACCGACTAATCGTCACTTTTCACGTCGTCCGTGTCAAGTTGTCACCACAACAGGTTGCCACCTACCTCAAAAGGGGACAACTTGACGATGGGACAACTTGACGGGGAGACAACTTGACGCGAGCTAGAGGTGGCAGTCTGTCGTGTACGCTACCGACTGATCGTCACTTTTCACGTCGTCCGTGTCAAGTTGTCACCACAACAGGTTGCCACTTACCTCAAAAGGGGACAAATTGACGTTGGGACAACTTGACGGGGAGACAACTTGACGCGAGCTAGAGGTGGCAGTCTGTCGTGTACGCTACCGACTAATCGTCACTTTTCATGTCGTCCGTGTCAAGTTGTCACCACAACAGGTTGCCACCTACCTCAAAAGGTGACAACTTGACGGGGAGACAACTCTATGCGGCCGAGCGAGCTAGAGGTGGCAGTCTGTCGTGTACGCTACCGACTGATCGTCACTTTTCATGTCGTCTGTGTCAAGTTGTCACCAAAACCAGTTGCCACCTACCTCAAAAGGGGAAAACTTGACGGGGAGACAACTTGACGCGCACGAGGAGAGCTAGAGGTGGCAGTCTGTCGTGTACGCTACCGACTGACCGTCACTTTTCACGTCGTCCGTGTCAAGATGTCACCACAACAGGTTGCCCCCTACCGCACGAGGGGACAACTTGACGGGGAGACAACTTGACGCGGCCGAGCGAGATAGAGGTGGCAGTCTGTCGTGTACGCTACCGACTGATCGTCACTTTTCACGTCGTCCGTGTCAAGTTGTCACCACAACAGGTTGTCACCTACCTCAAAAGGGGACAACTTGACGGGGAGACAACTTGACGCGGCCGAGCGAGCTAAAGGTGGCAGTCTGTCGTGTACGCTACCGACTGATCGTCAATTTTCATGTCGTCTGTGTCAAGTTGTCACCACAACAGGTTGCCACCTACCTCAAAAGGGGAAAACTTGATGATAGGACAACTTGACGGGTAGACAACTTGACGCGAGCTAGAGGTGGCAGTCTGTCGTGTACGCTACCGACTGATCGTCACTTTTCACGTCGTCTGTGTCAAGTTGTCACCACAACAGGGTGCCACCTACTTCAAAAGGGGACAACTTGACGATGGGACAACTTGACGGGGAGACAACTTGACGCGAGCTAGAGGTGGCAGTCTGTCGTGTACGCTACCGACTGATCGTCACTTTTCAAGTCGTCCGTGTCAAGTTGTCACCACAACAGGTTTCCACCTACCTCAAAAGGTGACAACTTGACGGGGAGACAACTCTATGCGGCCGAGCGAGCTAGAGGTGGTAGTCCATCGTGTACGCTACCGACTGATCGTCACATTTCACGTCGTCCGTGTCAAGTTGTCACAACAACATGTTGCCACCTACCTCAAAAGGGGACAACTTGACGGGGAGACAACTTGACGCGGACGAAGAGAGCTAAAGATGGCAGTCTGTCGTGTACGCTACCGACTGACCGTCACTTTTCAGGTCGTCCGTGTCAAGATGTCATCACAACAGGTTGCCCCCTACCTCAAAAGGGGACAACTTGACGGGGAGACAACTTGACGCGGCCGAGCGAGATAGAGGTGGCAGTCTGTCGTGTACGCTACCGACTGATCGTCACTTTTCACGTCGTCCGTGTCATGTTGTCACCACAACAGGCTGTCACCTACCTCAAAAGGGGACAACTTGACGGGGAGACAACTTGACGCGGCCGAGCGAGCTAGAGGTGGCAGTCTGTCGTGTACGCTACCGACTGATCGTCAATTTTCATGTCGTCAGTGTCAAGTTGTCACCACAACCTGTTGCCACCTACCTTAAAAGGGGACAACTTGACGGGGAGACAACTTGACGCGGCTGAGCGAGCTAGAGGTGGCAGTCTGTCGTGTACGCTACCGACTGATCGTCACTTTTTACGTTGTCCGTGTCAAGTTCTCACCACAACAGGTAGCCACCTACCTCAAAAGGGAACAGCTCGACGGGGAGACAACTTGACGCGGCCGAGCGAGCTAGAGGTGGCAGTCTGTCGTGTACGCTACCGACTGATCGTCAATTTTCATGTCGTCAGTGTCAAGTTGTCACCACAACCTGTTGACACCTACCTCAAAAGGGGACAACTTGACGGGGAGACAACTTGACGCGGCCGAGCGAGCTAGAGTCGGCAGTCTGTCGTGTACGCTACCGACATATCGTCACTTTTCACTTCGTCCGTGTCAAGTTGTCACCCCAACAGGTTTCCACCTACCTCAAAAGGGGACAACTTGCGGGGAGACAACTTGACGCGAGCTAGAGGTGGCAGTCGGTCGTGTACGCTACCGACTGATCGTCACTGTTCATGTCGTCTGTGTCAGGTTGTCACCACAACAGTTTGCCACCTACCTCAAAAGGGGGCAACTTGACGATGGGACAACTTGACGGGGAGACAACTTGACGCGAGCTAGAGGTGGCAGTCTGTCGTGTACGCTACCGACTAATCGTCACTTTTCACGTCGTCCGTGTCAAGTTGTCACCACAACAGGTTGCCACCTACCTCAAAAGGGGACAACTTGACGATGGGACAACTTGACGGGGAGACAACTTGACGCGAGCTAGAGGTGGCAGTCTGTCGTGTACGCTACCGCCTGATCGTCACTTTTCACGTCGTCCGTGTCAAGTTGTCACCACAACAGGTTGCCACTTACCTCAAAAGGGGACAAATTGACGTTGGGACAACTTGACGGGGAGACAACTTGACGCGAGCTAGAGGTGGCAGTCTGTCGTGTACGCTACCGACAAATCGTCACTTTTCACGTCGTCCGTGTCAAGTTGTCACCACAACAGGTTGCCACCTACCTCAAAAGGTGACAACTTGACGGGGAGACAACTCTATGCGGCCGAGCGTGCTAGAGGTGGCAGTCTGTCGTGTACGCTACCGACTGATCGTCACTTTTCATGTCGTCTGTGTCAAGTTGTCACCAAAACCAGTTGCCACCTACCTCAAAAGGGGACAACTTGACGGGGAGACAACTTGACGCGGACGAGGAGAGCTAGAGGTGGCAGTCTGTCGTGTACGCTAGCGACTGACCGTCACTTTTCACGTCGTCCGTGTCAAGATGTCACCACAACAGGTTGCCCCCTACCGCACGAGGGGACAACTTGACGGGAGACAACTTGACGCGGCCGAGCGAGATAGAGGTGGCAGTCTGTCATGTACGCTACCGACTGATCGTCAATTTTCATGTCGTCAGTGTCAAGTTGTCACCACAACCTGTTGCCACCTACCTTAAAAGGGGACAACTTGACGGGGAGACAACTTGACGCGGCCGAGCGAGCTAGAGGTGGCAGTCTGTCGTGTATGCTACCGACTGATCGTCACATTTCACGTCGTCCGTGTCAAGTTGTCACAACAACATGTTGCCACCTACCTCAAAAGGGAACAGCTCGACGGGGAGACAACTTGACGCGGCCGAGCGAGCTAGAGGTGGCAGTCTGTCGTGTACGCTACCGACTGATCGTCAATTTTCATGTCGTCAGTGTCAAGTTGTCACCACAACCTGTTGACACCTACCTCAAAAGGGGACAACTTGACGGGGAGACAACTTGACGCGGCCGAGCGAGCTAGAGTCGGCAGTCTGTCGTGTACGCTACCGACATATCGTCACTTTTCACTTCGTCCGTGTCAAGTTGTCACCCCAACAGGTTTCCACCTACCTCAAAAGGGGACAACTTGCGGGGAGACAACTTGACGCGAGCTAGAGGTGGCAGTCGGTCGTGTACGCTACCGACTGATCGTCACTGTTCATGTCGTCTGTGTCAGGTTGTCACCACAACAGTTTGCCACCTACCTCAAAAGGGGGCAACTTGACGATGGGACAACTTGACGGGGAGACAACTTGACGCGAGCTAGAGGTGGCAGTCTGTCGTGTACGCTACCGACTAATCGTCACTTTTCACGTCGTCCGTGTCAAGTTGTCACCACAACAGGTTGCCACCTACCTCAAAAGGGGACAACTTGACGATGGGACAACTTGACGGGGAGACAACTTGACGCGAGCTAGAGGTGGCAGTCTGTCGTGTACGCTACCGCCTGATCGTCACTTTTCACGTCGTCCGTGTCAAGTTGTCACCACAACAGGTTGCCACTTACCTCAAAAGGGGACAAATTGACGTTGGGACAACTTGACGGGGAGACAACTTGACGCGAGCTAGAGGTGGCAGTCTGTCGTGTACGCTACCGACAAATCGTCACTTTTCACGTCGTCCGTGTCAAGTTGTCACCACAACAGGTTGCCACCTACCTCAAAAGGTGACAACTTGACGGGGAGACAACTCTATGCGGCCGAGCGTGCTAGAGGTGGCAGTCTGTCGTGTACGCTACCGACTGATCGTCACTTTTCATGTCGTCTGTGTCAAGTTGTCACCAAAACCAGTTGCCACCTACCTCAAAAGGGGACAACTTGACGGGGAGACAACTTGACGCGGACGAGGAGAGCTAGAGGTGGCAGTCTGTCGTGTACGCTAGCGACTGACCGTCACTTTTCACGTCGTCCGTGTCAAGATGTCACCACAACAGGTTGCCCCCTACCGCACGAGGGGACAACTTGACGGGAGACAACTTGACGCGGCCGAGCGAGATAGAGGTGGCAGTCTGTCATGTACGCTACCGACTGATCGTCACTTTTCACGTCGTCCGTGTCAAGTTGTCACCACAACAGGTTGTCACCTACCTCAAAAGGGGACAACTTGACAGGGAGACAACTTGACGCGGCCGAGCGAGCTAAAGGTGGCAGTCTGTCGTGTACGCTACCGACTGATCGTCAATTTTCATGTCGTCAGTGTCAAGTTGTCACCACAACCTGTTGCCACCTACCTTAAAAGGGGACAACTTGACGGGGAGACAACTTGACGCGGCCGAGCGAGCTAGAGGTGGCAGTCTGTCGTGTATGCTACCGACTGATCGTCACATTTCACGTCGTCCGTGTCAAGTTGTCACAACAACATGTTGCCACCTACCTCAAAAGGGGACAACTTGATGGGGAGACAACTTGACGCGGACGAGGAGAGCTAGAGGTGGCAGTCTGTCGTGTACGCTACCGACTGACCGTCACTTTTCACGTCGTCCGTGTCAAGATGTCATCACAACAGGTTGCCCCTTACCTCAAAAGGGGACAACTTGACGGGGAGACAACTTGACGCGGCCGAGCGAGATAGAGGTAGCAGTCTGTCGTGTACGCCACCAACCAATCGTCACTTTTCACGTCGTCCGTGTCAAGTTGTCACCACAACAGGTTCCAACCTACCTCAAAAGGGGACAACTTGACGATGGGACAACTTGACGGGGAGACAACTTGACGCGAGCTAGATGTGGCAGTCTGTCGTGTACGCTACCGACTGATCGTCACTTTTCACGTCGTCCGTGTCAAGTTGTCACCACAACAGGTTGCCACCTACCTCAAAAGGGGACAACTTGACGATGGGACAACTTGACGGGGAGACAACTTGACGCGAGCTAGAGGTGGCAGTCTGTCGTGTACGCTACCGACTGATCGTCAATTTTCATGTCGTCTGTGTCAAGTTGTCACCACAACAGGTTGCCACCTACCTTAAAAGGGGAAAACTTGATGATAGGACAACTTGACGGGTAGACAACTTGACGCGAGCTAGAGGTGGCAGTCTGTCGTGTACGCTACCGACTGATCGTCACTTTTCACGTCGTCTGTGTCAAGTTGTCACCACAACAGGGTGCCACCTACTTCAAAAGGGGACAACTTGACGATGGGACAACTTGACGGGGAGACAACTTGACGCGAGCTAGAGGTGGCAGTCTGTCGTGTACGCTACCGACTGATCGTCACTTTTCAAGTCGTCCGTGTCAAGTTGTCACCACAACAGGTTTCCACCTACCTCAAAAGGTGACAACTTGACGGGGAGACAACTCTATGCGGCCGAGCGAGCTAGAGGTGGTAGTCCGTCGTGTACGCTACCGACTGATCGTCACATTTCACGTCGTCCGTGTCAAGTTGTCACAACAACATGTTGCCACCTACCTCAAAAGGGGACAACTTGACGGGGAGACAACTTGACGCGGACGAGGAGAGCTAGAGATGGCAGTCTGTCGTGTACGCTACCGACTGACCGTCACTTTTCAGGTCGTCCGTGTCAAGATGTCATCACAACAGGTTGCCCCCTACCTCAAAAGGGGACAACTTGACGGGGAGACAACTTGACGCGGCCGAGCGAGATAGAGGTGGCAGTCTGTCGTGTACGCTACCGACTGATCGTCACTTTTCACGTCGTCCGTGTCATGTTGTCACCACAACAGGCTGTCACCTACCTCAAAAGGGGACAACTTGACGGGGAGACAACTTGACGCGGCCGAGCGAGCTAGAGGTGGCAGTCTGTCGTGTACGCTACCAACTGATCGTCAATTTTCATGTCGTCAGTGTCAAGTTGTCACCACAACCTGTTGCCACCTACCTTAAAAGGGGACAACTTGACGGGGAGACAACTTGACGCGGCTGAGCGAGCTAGAGGTGGCAGTCTGTCGTGTACGCTACCGACTGATCGTCACTTTTTACGTTGTCCGTGTCAAGTTCTCACCACAACAGGTAGCCACCTACCTCAAAAGGGAACAGCTCGACGGGGAGACAACTTGACGCGGCCGAGCGAGCTAGAGGTGGCAGTCTGTCGTGTACGCTACCGACTGATCGTCAATTTTCATGTCGTCAGTGTCAAGTTGTCACCACAACCTGTTGACACCTACCTCAAAAGGGGACAACTTGACGGGGAGACAACTTGACGCGGCCGAGCGAGCTAGAGTCGGCAGTCTGTCGTGTACGCTACCGACATATCGTCACTTTTCACTTCGTCCGTGTCAAGTTGTCACCCCAACAGGTTTCCACCTACCTCAAAAGGGGACAACTTGCGGGGAGACAACTTGACGCGAGCTAGAGGTGGCAGTCGGTCGTGTACGCTACCGACTGATCGTCACTGTTCATGTCGTCTGTGTCAGGTTGTCACCACAACAGTTTGCCACCTACCTCAAAAGGGGGCAACTTGACGATGGGACAACTTGACGGGGAGACAACTTGACGCGAGCTAGAGGTGGCAGTCTGTCGTGTACGCTACCGACTAATCGTCACTTTTCACGTCGTCCGTGTCAAGTTGTCACCACAACAGGTTGCCACCTACCTCAAAAGGGGACAACTTGACGATGGGACAACTTGACGGGGAGACAACTTGACGCGAGCTAGAGGTGGCAGTCTGTCGTGTACGCTACCGACTGATCGTCACTTTTCACGTCGTCCGTGTCAAGTTGTCACCACAACAGGTTGCCACTTACCTCAAAAGGGGACAAATTGACGTTGGGACAACTTGACGGGGAGACAACTTGACGCGAGCTAGAGGTGGCAGTCTGTCGTGTACGCTACCGACAAATCGTCACTTTTCACGTCGTCCGTGTCAAGTTGTCACCACAACAGGTTGCCACCTACCTCAAAAGGTGACAAGTTGACGGGGAGACAACTCTATGCGGCCGAGCGTGCTAGAGGTTGCAGTCTGTCGTGTACGCTACCGACTGATCGTCACTTTTCATGTCGTCTGTGTCAAGTTGTCACCAAAACCAGTTGCCACCTACCTCAAAAGGGGACAACTTGACGGGGAGACAACTTGACGCGGACGAGGAGAGCTAGAGGTGGCAGTCTGTCGTGTACGCTAGCGACTGACCGTCACTTTTCACGTCGTCCGTGTCAAGATGTCACCACAACAGGTTGCCCCCTACCGCACGAGGGGACAACTTGACGGGGAGACAACTTGACGCGGCCGAGCGAGATAGAGGTGGCAGTCTGTCATGTACGCTACCGACTGATCGTCACTTTTCACGTCGTCCGTGTCAAGTTGTCACCACAACAGGTTGTCACCTACCTCAAAAGGGGACAACTTGACAGGGAGACAACTTGACGCGGCCGAGCGAGCTAAAGGTGGCAGTCTGTCGTGTACGCTACCGACTGATCGTCAATTTTCATGTCGTCAGTGTCAAGTTGTCACCACAACCTGTTGCCACCTACCTTAAAAGGGGACAACTTGACGGGGAGACAACTTGACGCGGCCGAGCGAGCTAGAGGTGGCAGTCTGTCGTGTACGCTACCGACTGATCGTCACATTTCACGTCGTCCGTGTCAAGTTGTCACAACAACATGTTGCCACCTACCTCAAAAGGGGACAACTTGATGGGGAGACAACTTGACGCGGTCGAGGAGAGCTAGAGGTGGCAGTCTGTCGTGTACGCTACCGACTGACCGTCACTTTTCACGTCGTCCGTGTCAAGATGTCATCACAATAGGTTGCCCCTTACCTCAAAAGGGGACAACTTGACGGGGAGACAACTTGACGCGGCCGAGCGAGATAGAGGTGGCAGTCTGTCGTGTACGCCACCAACCAATCGTCACTTTTCACGTCGTCCGTGTCAAGTTGTCACCACAACAGGTTCCAACCTACCTCAAAAGGGGACAACTTGACGATGGGACAACTTGACGGGGAGACAACTTGACGCGAGCTAGATGTCGCAGTCTGTCGTGTACGCTACCGACTGATCGTCACTTTTCACGTCGTCCGTGTCAAGTTGTCACCACAACAGGTTGCCACCTACCTCAAAAGGGGACAACTTGACGATGGGACAACTTGACGGGGAGACAACTTGACGCGAGCTAGAGGTGGCAGTCTGTCGTGTACGCTACCGACTGATCGTCAATTTTCATGTCGTCTGTGTCAAGTTGTCACCACAACAGGTTGCCACCTACCTTAAAAGGGGAAAACTTGATGATAGGACAACTTGACGGGTAGACAACTTGACGCGAGCTAGAGGTGGCAGTCTGTCGTGTACGCTACCGACTGATCGTCACTTTTCACGTCGTCTGTGTCAAGTTGTCACCACAACAGGGTGCCACCTACTTCAAAAGGGGACAACTTGACGATGGGACAACTTGACGGGGAGACAACTTGACGCGAGCTAGAGGTGGCAGTCTGTCGTGTACGCTACCGACTGATCGTCACTTTTCAAGTCGTCCGTGTCAAGTTGTCACCACAACAGGTTTCCACCTACCTCAAAAGGTGACAACTTGACGGGGAGACAACTCTATGCGGCCGAGCGAGCTAGAGGTGGCAGTCCGTCGTGTACGCTACCGACAGATCGTCACTTTTCATGTCGTCTGTGTCAAGTTGTCACTACAACCGGTTGCAACCTACCTCAAAAGGGGACAACTTGACGATGGGACACCTTGCGGGGAGAAAACTTGACGCGAGCTAGAGGTGGCAGTCTGTCGTGTAAGCTACCGACTGATCGTCACTTTTCATGTCGTCTGTGTCAAGTTGACACCACAACAGTTTGCCACCTACCTCAAAAGGGGGCATCTTGACGATGGGACAACTTGACGGGGAGACAACTTGACGCGAGCTAGAAGTGGCAGTCTATCGTGTACGCTACCGACTGATCGTCAATTTTCACGTCGTCCGTGTCAAGTTGTTACCACAATAGGTTGCCACCACCCTCAAAAGTGGACAACTTGACGATGGGACTACTTGACGGGGAGACAACTTGACGCGAGTTAGAGGTGGCAGTCTGTCGTGTACGCTACCGACTGATCGTCACTTTTCACTTCGTCCGTGTAAAGTTGTCACCACAACAGGTTTCCACCTACCTCAAAAGGGGACAACTTGCGGGGAGACAACTTGACGCGAGCTAGAGGTGGCAGTCGGTCGTGTACGCTACCGACTGATCGTCACTTTTCATGTCGTCTGTGTCAGGTTGTCACCACAACAGTTTGCCACCTACCTCAAAAGGGGGCAACTTGACGATGGGACAACTTGACGGGGAGACAACTTGACGCGAGCTAGAGGTGGCAGTCTGTCGTGTACGCTACCAACCAATCGTCACTTTTCACGTCGTCCGTGTCAAGTTGTCACCACGACAGGTTCCAACCTACCTCAAAAGGGGACAACTTGACGATGGGACAACTTGACGGGGAGACAACTTGACGCGAGCTAGATGTGGCAGTCTGTCGTGTACGCTACCGACTGATCGTCACTTTTCACGTCGTCTGTGTCAAGTTGTCATCACAACAGGGTGCCACCTACTTCAAAAGGGGACAACTTGACGATGGGACAACTTGACGGGGAGACAACTTGACGCGAGCTAGAGGTGGCAGTCTGTCGTGTACGCTACCGACTGATCGTCACTTTTCAAATCGTCCGTGTCAAGTTGTCACCACAACAGGTTTCCACCTACCTCAAAAGGTGACAACTTGACGGGGAGACAACTCTATGCGGCCGAGCGAGCTAGAGGTGGCAGTCCGTCGTGTACGCTACTGACTGATCGTCACTTTTCATGTCGTCTGTGTCAAGTTGTCACCACAACAGGTTGCCACCTACCTCAAAAGGGGACAACTTGACGATGGGACAACTTCACGGGGAGACAACTTGACGCGAGCTAGAGGTGGCAGTCTGTCGTGTACGCTACCGACTGATCGTCAATTTTCATGTCGTCTGTGTCAAGTTGTCACCACAACAGGTTGCCACCTACCTTAAAAGGGGAAAACTTGATGATAGGACAACTTGACGGGTAGACAACTTGACGCGAGCTAGAGGTGGCAGTCTGTCGTGTACGCTACCGACTGATCGTCACTTTTCACGTCGTCTGTGTCAAGTTGTCACCACAACAGGGTGCCACCTACTTCAAAAGGGGACAACTTGACGATGGGACAACTTGACGGGGAGACAACTTGACGCGAGCTAGAGGTGGCAGTCTGTCGTGTACGCTACCGACTGATCGTCACTTTTCAAGTCGTCCGTGTCAAGTTGTCACCACAACAGGTTTCCACCTACCTCAAAAGGTGACAACTTGACGGGGAGACAACTCTATGCGGCCGAGCGAGCTAGAGGTGGTAGTCCGTCGTGTACGCTACCGACTGATCGTCACATTTCACGTCGTCCGTGTCAAGTTGTCACAACAACATGTTGCCACTTACCTCAAAAGGGGACAACTTGACGGGGAGACAACTTGACGCGGACGAGGAGAGCTAGAGATGGCAGTCTGTCGTGTACGCTACCGACTGACCGTCACTTTTCAGGTCGTCCGTGTCAAGATGTCATCACAACAGGTTGCCCCCTACCTCAAAAGGGGACAACTTGACGGGGAGACAACTTGACGCGGCCGAGCGAGATAGAGGTGGCAGTCTGTCGTGTACGCTACCGACTGATCGTCACTTTTCACGTCGTCCGTGTCATGTTGTCACCACAACAGGCTGTCACCTACCTCAAAAGGGGACAACTTGACGGGGAGACAACTTGACGCGGCCGAGCGAGCTAGAGGTGGCAGTCTGTCGTGTACGCTACCGACTGATCGTCAATTTTCATGTCGTCAGTGTCAAGTTGTCACCACAACCTGTTGCCACCTACCTTAAAAGGGGACAACTTGACGGGGAGACAACTTGACGCGGCTGAGCGAGCTAGAGTTGGCAGTCTGTCGTGTACGCTACCGACTGATCGTCACTTTTTACGTTGTCCGTGTCAAGTTCTCACCACAACAGGTAGCCACCTACCTCAAAAGGGAACAGCTCGACGGGGAGACAACTTGACGCGGCCGAGCGAGCTAGAGGTGGCAGTCTGTCGTGTACGCTACCGACTGATCGTCAATTTTCATGTCGTCAGTGTCAAGTTGTCACCACAACCTGTTGACACCTACCTCAAAAGGGGACAACTTGACGGGGAGACAACTTGACGCGGCCGAGCGAGCTAGAGTCGGCAGTCTGTCGTGTACGCTACCGACATATCGTCACTTTTCACTTCGTCCGTGTCAAGTTGTCACCCCAACAGGTTTCCACCTACCTCAAAAGGGGACAACTTGCGGGGAGACAACTTGACGCGAGCTAGAGGTGGCAGTCGGTCGTGTACGCTACCGACTGATCGTCACTGTTCATGTCGTCTGTGTCAGGTTGTCACCACAACAGTTTGCCACCTACCTCAAAAGGGGGCAACTTGACGATGGGACAACTTGACGGGGAGACAACTTGACGCGAGCTAGAGGTGGCAGTCTGTCGTGTACGCTACCGACTAATCGTCACTTTTCACGTCGTCCGTGTCAAGTTGTCACCACAACAGGTTGCCACCTACCTCAAAAGGGGACAACTTGACGATGGGACAACTTGACGGGGAGACAACTTGACGCGAGCTAGAGGTGGCAGTCTGTCGTGTACGCTACCGACTGATCGTCACTTTTCACGTCGTCCGTGTCAAGTTGTCACCACAACAGGTTGCCACTTACCTCAAAAGGGGACAAATTGACGTTGGGACAACTTGACGGGGAGACAACTTGACGCGAGCTAGAGGTGGCAGTCTGTCGTGTACGCTACCGACAAATCGTCACTTTTCACGTCGTCCGTGTCAAGTTGTCACCACAACAGGTTGCCACCTACCTCAAAAGGTGACAACTTGACGGGGAGACAACTCTATGCGGCCGAGCGTGCTAGAGGTGGCAGTCTGTCGTGTACGCTACCGACTGATCGTCACTTTTCATGTCGTCTGTGTCAAGTTGTCACCAAAACCAGTTGCCACCTACCTCAAAAGGGGACAACTTGACGGGGAGACAACTTGACGCGGACGAGGAGAGCTAGAGGTGGCAGTCTGTCGTGTACGCTAGCGACTGACCGTCACTTTTCACGTCGTCCGTGTCAAGATGTCACCACAACAGGTTGCCCCCTACCGCACGAGGGGACAACTTGACGGGGAGACAACTTGACGTGGCCGAGCGAGATAGAGGTGGCAGTCTGTCATGTACGCTACCGACTGATCGTCACTTTTCACGTCGTCCGTGTCAAGTTGTCACCACAACAGGTTGTCACCTACCTCAAAAGGGGACAACTTGACAGGGAGACAACTTGACGCGGCCGAGCGAGCTAAAGGTGGCAGTCTGTCGTGTACGCTACCGACTGATCGTCAATTTTCATGTCGTCAGTGTCAAGTTGTCACCACAACCTGTTGCCACCTACCTTAAAAGGGGACAACTTGACGGGGAGACAACTTGACGCGGCCGAGCGAGCTAGAGGTGGCAGTCTGTCGTGTACGCTACCGACTGATCGTCACATTTCACGTCGTCCGTGTCAAGTTGTCACAACAACATGTTGCCACCTACCTCAAAAGGGGACAACTTGATTGGGAGACAACTTGACGCGGACGAGGAGAGCTAGAGGTGGCAGTCTGTCGTGTACGCTACCGACTGACCGTCACTTTTCACGTCGTCCGTGTCAAGATGTCATCACAACAGGTTGCCCCTTACCTCAAAAGGGGACAACTTGACGGGGAGACAACTTGACGCGGCCGAGCGAGATAAAGGTGGCAGTCTGTCGTGTACGCCACCAACCAATCGTCACTTTTCACGTCGTCCGTGTCAAGTTGTCACCACAACAGGTTCCAACCTAACTCAAAAGGGGACAACTTGACGATGGGACAACTTGACGGGGAGACAACTTGACGCGAGCTAGATGTGGCAGTCTGTCGTGTACGCTACCGACTGATCGTCACTTTTCACGTCGTCCGTGTCAAGTTGTCACCACAACAGGTTGCCACCTACCTCAAAAGGGGACAACTTGACGATGGGACAACTTGACGGGGAGACAACTCGACGCGAGCTAGAGGTGGCAGTCTGTCGTGTACGCTACCGACTGATCGTTAATTTTCATGTCGTCTGTGTCAAGTTGTCACCACAACAGGTTGCCACCTACCTTAAAAGGGGAAAACTTGATGATAGGACAACTTGACGGGTAGACAACTTGACGCGAGCTAGAGGTGGCAGTCTGTCGTGTACGCTACCGACTGATCGTCACTTTTCACGTCGTCTGTGTCAAGTTGTCACCACAACAGGGTGCCACCTACTTCAAAAGGGGACAACTTGACGATGGGACAACTTGACGGGGAGACAACTTGACGCGAGCTAGAGGTGGCAGTCTGTCGTGTACGCTACCGACTGATCGTCACTTTTCAAGTCGTCCGTGTCAAGTTGTCACCACAACAGGTTTCCACCTACCTCAAAAGGTGACAACTTGACGGGGAGACAACTCTATGCGGCCGAGCGAGCTAGAGGTGGCAGTCCGTCGTGTACGCTACCGACAGATCGTCACTTTTCATGTCGTCTGTGTCAAGTTGTCACTACAACCGGTTGCAACCTACCTCAAAAGGGGACAACTTGACGATGGGACACCTTGCGGGGAGAAAACTTGACGCGAGCTAGAGGTGGCAGTCTGTCGTGTAAGCTACCGACTGATCGTCACTTTTCATGTCGTCTGTGTCAAGTTGACACCACAACAGTTTGCCACCTACCTCAAAAGGGGGCATCTTGACGATGGGACAACTTGACGGGGAGACAACTTGACGTGAGCTAGAAGTGGCAGTCTATCGTGTACGCTACCGACTGATCGTCAATTTTCACGTCGTCCGTGTCAAGTTGTTACCACAATAGGTTGCCACCACCCTCAAAAGTGGACAACTTGACGATGGGACTACTTGACGGGGAGACAACTTGACGCGAGTTAGAGGTGGCAGTCTGTCGTGTACGCTACCGACTGATCGTCACTTTTCACTTCGTCCGTGTAAAGTTGTCACCACAACAGGTTTCCACCTACCTCAAAAGGGGACAACTTGCGGGGAGACAACTTGACGCGAGCTAGAAGTGGCAGTCGGTCGTGTACGCTACCGACTGATCGTCACTTTTCATGTCGTCTGTGTCAGGTTGTCACCACAACAGTTTGCCACCTACTTTAAAAGGGGGCAACTTGACGATGGGACAACTTGACGGGGAGACAACTAGACGCGAGCTAGAGGTGGCAGTCTGTCGTGTACGCTACCAACCAATCGTCACTTTTCACGTCGTCCGTGTCAAGTTGTCACCACGACAGGTTCCAACCTACCTCAAAAGGGGACAACTTGACGATGGGACAACTTGACGGGGAGACAACTTGACGCGAGCTAGATGTGGCAGTCTGTCGTGTACGCTACCGACTGATCGTCACTTTTCACGTCGTCCGTGTCAAGTTGTCACCACAACAGGTTGCCACCTACCTCAAAAGGGGACAACTTGACGATGGGACAACTTGACGGGGAGACAACTTGACGCGAGCTAGAGGTGGCAGTCTGTCGTGTACGCTACCGACTGATCGTCAATTTTCATGTCGTTTGTGTCAAGTTGTCACCACAACAGGTTGCCACCTACCTCAAAAGGGGAAAACTTGATGATAGGACAACTTGACGGGTAGACAACTTGACGCGAGCTAGAGGTGGCAGTCTGTCGTGTACGCTACCGACTGATCGTCACTTTTCACGTCGTCTGTGTAAAGTTGTCATCACAACAGGGTGCCACCTACTTCAAAAGGGGACAACTTGACGATGGGACAACTTGACGGGGAGACAACTTGACGCGAGCTAGAGGTGGCAGTCTGTCGTGTACGCTACCGACTGATCGTCACTTTTCAAGTCGTCCGTGTCAAGTTGTCACCACAACAGGTTTCCACCTACCTCAAAAGGTGACAACTTGACGGGGAGACAACTCTATGCGGCCGAGCGAGCTAGAGGTGGCAGTCCGTCGTGTACGCTACTGACTGATCGTCACTTTTCATGTCGTCTGTGTCAAGTTGTCACCAAAACCAGTTGCCACCTACCTTAAAAGGGGACAACTTGACAGGGAGACAACTTCACGCGGCCGAGCGAGCTAGAGGTGGCAGTCTGTCGTGTACGCTACCGACTGATCGTCACATTTCACGTCGTCCGTGTCAAGTTGTCACAACAACATGTTGCCACCTACCTCAAAAGGGGACAACTTGACGGGGAGACAACATGACGCGGACGAGGAGAGCTAGAGGTGGCAGTCTGTCGTGTACGCTACCGACTGACCGTCACTTTTCACGTCGTCCGTGTCAAGATGTCATCACAACAGGTTGCCCCCTACCTCAAAAGGGGACAACTTGACGGGGAGACAACTTGACGCGGCCGAGCGAGATAGAGGTGGCAGTCTGTCGTGTACGCTACCGACTGATCGTCACTTTTCACGTCGTCCGTGTCATGTTGTCACCACAACAGGCTGTCACCTACCTCAAAAGGGGACAACTTGACGGGGAGACAACTTGACGCGGCCGAGCGAGCTAGAGGTGGCAGTCTGTCGTGTACGCTACCGACTGATCGTCAATTTTCATGTCGTCAGTGTCAAGTTGTCACCACAACCTGTTGCCACCTACCTTAAAAGGGGACAACTTGACGGGGAGACAACTTGACGCGGCTGAGCGAGCTAGAGGTGGCAGTCTGTCGTGTACGCTACCGACTGATCGTCACTTTTTACGTCGTCCGTGTCAAGTTCTCACCACAACAGGTAGCCACCTACCTCAAAAGGGAACAGCTCGACGGGGAGACAACTTGACGCGGCCGAGCGAGCTAGAGGTGGCAGTCTGTCGTGTACGCTACCGACTGATCGTCACTTTTCATGTCGTCTGTGTCAGGTTGTCACCACAACCGATTGCCACCCACCTCAAAAGGGGACAACTTGACGAGGAGACCACTTGACGCGGCCGAGCGAGCTAGAGGTGGCAGTCTGTCGTGTACGCTACCGACTGATCGTCAATTTTCATGTCGTCAGTGTCAAGTTGTCACCACAACCTGTTGCCACCTAACTTAAATGGGGACAGCTTGACGGGGAGACAACTTGATGCGGCAGAGCGAGCTAGAGGTGGCAGTCTGTCGTGTACGCTACCGACTGATCGTCAATTTTCATGTCGTCAGTGTCAAGTTGTCACCACAACCTGTTGACACCTACCTCAAAAGGGGACAACTTGACGGGGAGACAACTTGACGCGGCCGAGCGAGCTAGAGTCGGCAGTCTGTCGTGTACGCTACCGACATATCGTCACTTTTCACTTCGTCCGTGTCAAGTTGTCACCCCAACAGGTTTCCACCTACCTCAAAAGGGGACAACTTGCGGGGAGACAACTTGACGCGAGCTAGAGGTGGCAGTCAGTCGTGTACGCTACCGACTGATCGTCACTGTTCATGTCGTCTGTGTCAGGTTGTCACCACAACAGTTTGCCACCTACCTCAAAAGGGGGCAACTTGACGATGGGACAACTTGACGGGGAAACAACTTGACGCGAGCTAGAGGTGGCAGTCTGTCGTGTACGCTACCGACTGATCGTCACTTTTCACGTCGTCCGTGTCAAGTTGTCACCACAACAGGTTGCCACCTACCTCAAAAGGGGACAAATTGACGTTGGGACAACTTGACGGGGAGACAACTTGACGCGAGCTAGAGGTGGCAGTCTGTCGTGTACGCTACCGACTAATCGTCACTTTTCACGTCGTCCGTGTCAAGTTGTCACCACAACAGGTTGCCACCTACCTCAAAAGGTGACAACTTGACGGGGAGACAACTCTATGCGGCCGAGCGAGCTAGAGGTGGCAGTCTGTCGTGTACGCTACCGACTGATCGTCACTTTTCATGTCGTCTGTGTCAAGTTGTCACCAAAACCAGTTGCCACCTACCTCAAAAGGGGACAACTTGACGGGGAGACAACTTGACGCGGACGAGGAGAGCTAGAGGTGGCAGTCTGTCGTGTACGCTACCGACTGACCGTCACTTTTCACGTCGTCCGTGTCAAGATGTCACCACAACAGGTTGCCCCCTACCGCACGAGGGGACAACTTGACGGGGAGACAACTTGACGCGGCCGAGCGAGATAGAGGTGGCAGTCTGTCGTGTACGCTACCGACTGATCGTCACTTTTCACGTCGTCCGTGTCAAGTTGTCACCACAACAGGTTGTCACCTACCTCAAAAGGGGACAACTTGACGGGGAGACAACTTGACGCGGCCGAGCGAGATAAAGGTGGCAGTCTGTCGTGTACGCTACCGACTGATCGTCAATTTTCATGTCGTCAGTGTCAAGTTGTCACCACAACCTGTTGCCACCTACCTTAAAAGGGGACAACTAGACGGGGAGACAACTTGACGCGGCCGAGCGAGCTAGTGGTGGCAGTCTGTCGTGTACGCTACCGACTGATCGTCACTTTTCACGTCGTCCGTGTCAAGTTCTCACCACAACAGGTAGCCACCTACCTCAAAAGGGGGCAGCTCGACGGGGAGACAACTTGACGCGGCCGAGCGAGCTAGAGGTGGCAGTCTGTCGTGTACGCTACCGACTGATCGTCACATTTCACGTCGTCCGTGTCAAGTTGTCACAACAACATGTTGCCACCTACCTCAAAAGGGGACAACTTGATGGGGAGACAACTTGACGCGGACGAGGAGAGCTAGAGGTGGCAGTCTGTCGTGTACGCTACCGACTGACCGTCACTTTTCACGTCGTCCGTGCCAAAATGTCATCACAACAGGTTGCCCCTTACCTCAAAAGGGGACAACTTGACGGGGAGACAACTTGACGCGGCCGAGCGAGATAGAGGTGGCAGTCTGTCGTGTACGCTACCGACTGATCGTCACTTTTCACGTCGTCCGTGTCAAGTTGTCACCACAACAGGCTGTCACCTACCTCAAAAGGGGACAACTTGACGGGGAGACAACTTGACGCGGCCGAGCGAGCTAGAGGTGGCAGTCTGTCGTGTACGCTACCGACTGATCGTCAATTTTCATGTCGTCAGTGTCAAGTTGTCACCACAACCTTTTGCCACCTACCTTAAAAGGGGACAACTTGACGGGGAGACAACTTGACGCGGCTGAGCGAGCTAGAGGTGGCAGTCTGTCGTGTACGCTACCGACTAATCGTCACTTTTTACGTCGTCCGTGTCAAGTTCTCACCACAACAGGTAGCCACCTACCTCAAAAGGGGACAGCTCGACGGGGAGACAACTTGACGCGGCCGAGCGAGCTAGAGGTGGCAGTCTGTCGTGTACGCTACCGACTGATCGTCACTTTTCATGTCGTCTGTGTCAGGTTGTCACCACAACCGATTGCCACCCACCTCAAAAGGGGACAACTTGACGAGGAGACCACTTGACGTGGCCGAGCGAGCTAGAGGTGGCAGTCTGTCGTGTACGCTACCGACTGATCGTCAATTTTCATGTCGTCAGTGTCAAGTTGTCACCACAACCTGTTGCCACCTAACTTAAATGGGGACAGCTTGACGGGGAGACAACTTGACGCGGCAGAGCGAGCTAGAGGTGGCAGTCTGTCGTGTACGCTACCGACTGATCGTCAATTTTCATGTCGTCAGTGTCAAGTTGTCACCACAACCTGTTGACACCTACCTCAAAAGGGGACAACTTGACGGGGAGAGAACTTGACGCGGCCGAGCGAGCTAGAGTCGGCAGTCTGTCGTGTACGCTACCGACATATCGTCACTTTTCACTTCGTCCGTGTCAAGTTGTCACCCCAACAGGTTTCCACCTACCTCAAAAGGGGACAACTTGCGGGGAGACAACTTGACGCGAGCTAGAGGTGGCAGTCGGTCGTGTACGCTACCGACTGATCGTCACTGTTCTTGTCGTCTGTGTCAGGTTGTCACCACAACAGTTTGCCACCTACCTCAAAAGGGGGCAACTTGACGATGGGACAACTTGACGGGGAGACAACTTGACGCGAGCTAGAGGTGGCAGTCTGTCGTGTACGCTACCGACTAATCGTCACTTTTCACGTCGTCCGTGTCAAGTTGTCACCACAACAGGTTGCCACCTACCTCAAAAGGGGACAACTTGACGATGGGACAACTTGACGGGGAGACAACTTGACGCGAGCTAGAGGTGGCAGTCTGTCGTGTACGCTACCGACTGATCGTCACTTTTCACGTCGTCCGTGTCAAGTTGTCACCACAACAGGTTGCCACCTACCTCAAAAGGGGACAAATTGACGTTGGGACAACTTGACGGGGAGACAACTTGACGCGAGCTAGAGGTGGCAGTCTGTCGTGTACGCTACCGACTAATCGTCACTTTTCACGTCGTCCGTGTCAAGTTGTCACCACAACAGGTTGCCACCTACCTCAAAAGGTGACAACTTGACGGGGAGACAACTCTATGCGGCCGAGCGAGCTAGAGGTGGCAGTCTGTCGTGTACGCTACCGACTGATCGTCACTTTTCAGTCGTCTGTGTCAAGTTGTCACCAAAACCAGTTGCCACCTACCTCAAAAGGGGACAACTTGACGGGGAGACAACTTGACGCGGACGAGGAGAGCTAGAGGTGGCAGTCTGTCGTGTACGCTACCGACTGACCGTCACTTTTCACGTCGTCCGTGTCAAGATGTCTCCACAACAGGTTGCCCCCTACCGCACGAGGGGACAACTTGACGGGGAGACAACTTGACGCGGCCGAGCGAGATAGAGGTGGCAGTCTGTCGTGTACGCTACCGACTGATCGTCACTTTTCACGTCGTCCGTGTCAAGTTGTCACCACAACAGGCTGTCACCTACCTCAAAAGGGGACAACTTGACGGGGAGACAACTTGACGCGGCCGAGCGAGATAAAGGTGGCAGTCTGTCGTGTACGCTACCGACTGATCGTCAATTTTCATGTCGTCAGTGTCAAGTTGTCACCACAACCTGTTGCCACCTACCTTAAAAGGGGACAACTTGACGGGGAGACAACTTGACGCGGCCGAGCGAGCTAGTGGTGGCAGTCTGTCGTGTACGCTACCGACTGATCGTCACTTTTCACGTCGTCCGTGTCAAGTTCTCACCACAACAGGTAGCCACCTACCTCAAAAGGGGGCAGCTCGACGGGGAGACAACTTGACGCGGCCGAGCGAGCTAGAGGTGGCAGTCTGTCGTGTACGCTACCGACTGATCGTCACATTTCACGTCGTCCGTGTCAAGTTGTCACAACAACATGTTGCCACCTACCTCAAAAGGGGACAACTTGATGGGGAGACAACTTGACGCGGACGAGGAGAGCTAGAGGTGGCAGTCTGTCGTGTACGCTACCGACTGACCGTCACTTTTCACGTCGTCCGTGCCAAAATGTCATCACAACAGGTTGCCCCTTACCTCAAAAGGGGACAACTTGACGGGGAGACAACTTGACGCGGCCGAGCGAGATAGAGGTGGCAGTCTGTCGTGTACGCTACCGACTGATCGTCACTTTTCACGTCGTCCGTGTCAAGTTGTCACCACAACAGGCTGTCACCTACCTCAAAAGGGGACAACTTGACGGGGAGACAACTTGACGCGGCCGAGCGAGCTAGAGGTGGCAGTCTGTCGTGTACGCTACCGACTGATCGTCAATTTTCATGTCGTCAGTGTCAAGTTGTCACCACAACCTTTTGCCACCTACCTTAAAAGGGGACAACTTGACGGGGAGACAACTTGACGCGGCTGAGCGAGCTAGAGGTGGCAGTCTGTCGTGTACGCTACCGACTAATCGTCACTTTTTACGTCGTCCGTGTCAAGTTCTCACCACAACAGGTAGCCACCTACCTCAAAAGGGGACAGCTCGACGGGGAGACAACTTGACGCGGCCGAGCGAGCTAGAGGTGGCAGTCTGTCGTGTACGCTACCGACTGATCGTCACTTTTCATGTCGTCTGTGTCAGGTTGTCACCACAACCGATTGCCACCCACCTCAAAAGGGGACAACTTGACGAGGAGACCACTTGACGTGGCCGAGCGAGCTAGAGGTGGCAGTCTGTCGTGTACGCTACCGACTGATCGTCAATTTTCATGTCGTCAGTGTCAAGTTGTCACCACAACCTGTTGCCACCTAACTTAAATGGGGACAGCTTGACGGGGAGACAACTTGACGCGGCAGAGCGAGCTAGAGGTGGCAGTCTGTCGTGTACGCTACCGACTGATCGTCAATTTTCATGTCGTCAGTGTCAAGTTGTCACCACAACCTGTTGACACCTACCTCAAAAGGGGACAACTTGACGGGGAGAGAACTTGACGCGGCCGAGCGAGCTAGAGTCGGCAGTCTGTCGTGTACGCTACCGACATATCGTCACTTTTCACTTCGTCCGTGTCAAGTTGTCACCCCAACAGGTTTCCACCTACCTCAAAAGGGGACAACTTGCGGGGAGACAACTTGACGCGAGCTAGAGGTGGCAGTCGGTCGTGTACGCTACCGACTGATCGTCACTGTTCTTGTCGTCTGTGTCAGGTTGTCACCACAACAGTTTGCCACCTACCTCAAAAGGGGGCAACTTGACGATGGGACAACTTGACGGGGAGACAACTTGACGCGAGCTAGAGGTGGCAGTCTGTCGTGTACGCTACCGACTAATCGTCACTTTTCACGTCGTCCGTGTCAAGTTGTCACCACAACAGGTTGCCACCTACCTCAAAAGGGGACAACTTGACGATGGGACAACTTGACGGGGAGACAACTTGACGCGAGCTAGAGGTGGCAGTCTGTCGTGTACGCTACCGACTGATCGTCACTTTTCACGTCGTCCGTGTCAAGTTGTCACCACAACAGGTTGCCACCTACCTCAAAAGGGGACAAATTGACGTTGGGACAACTTGACGGGGAGACAACTTGACGCGAGCTAGAGGTGGCAGTCTGTCGTGTACGCTACCGACTAATCGTCACTTTTCACGTCGTCCGTGTCAAGTTGTCACCACAACAGGTTGCCACCTACCTCAAAAGGTGACAACTTGACGGGGAGACAACTCTATGCGGCCGAGCGAGCTAGAGGTGGCAGTCTGTCGTGTACGCTACCGACTGATCGTCACTTTTCAGTCGTCTGTGTCAAGTTGTCACCAAAACCAGTTGCCACCTACCTCAAAAGGGGACAACTTGACGGGGAGACAACTTGACGCGGACGAGGAGAGCTAGAGGTGGCAGTCTGTCGTGTACGCTACCGACTGACCGTCACTTTTCACGTCGTCCGTGTCAAGATGTCTCCACAACAGGTTGCCCCCTACCGCACGAGGGGACAACTTGACGGGGAGACAACTTGACGCGGCCGAGCGAGATAGAGGTGGCAGTCTGTCGTGTACGCTACCGACTGATCGTCACTTTTCACGTCGTCCGTGTCAAGTTGTCACCACAACAGGCTGTCACCTACCTCAAAAGGGGACAACTTGACGGGGAGACAACTTGACGCGGCCGAGCGAGCTAAAGGTGGCAGTCTCTCGTGTACGCTACCGACTGATCGTCAATTTTCATGTCGTCAGTGTCAAGTTGTCACCACAACCTGTTGCCACCTACCTTAAAAGGGGACAACTTGACGGGGAGACAACTTGACGCGGCCGAGCGAGCTAGAGGTGGCAGTCTGTCGTGTACGCTACCGACTGATCGTCACTTTTCACGTCGTCCGTGTCAAGTTCTCACCACAACAGGTAGCCACCTACCTCAAAAGGGGGCAGCACGACGGGGAGACAACTTGACGCGGCCGAGCGAGCTAGAGGTGGCAGTCTGTCGTGTACGCTACCGACTGATCGTCACATTTCACGTCGTCCGTGTCAAGTTGTCACAACAACATGTTGCCACCTACCTCAAAAGGGGACAACTTGATGAAGAGACAACTTGACGCGGACGAGGAGAGCTAGAGGTGGCAGTCTGTCGTGTACGCTACCGACTGATCGTCACTTTTCACGTCGTCCGTGTCAAGATGTCATCACAACAGGTTGCCCCTTACCTCAAAAGGGGACAACTTGACGGGGAGACAACTTGACGCGGTCGAGCGAGATAGAGGTGGCAGTCTGTCGTGTACGCTACCGACTGATCGTCACTTTTCACGTCGTCCGTGTCAAGTTGTCACCACAACAGGCTGTCACCTACCTTAAAAGGGGACAACTTGACGGGGAGACAACTTGACGCGGCCGAGCGAGCTAGTGGTGGCAGTCTGTCGTGTACGCTACCGACTGATCGTCACTTTTCACGTCGTCCGTGTCAAGTTCTCACCACAACAGGTAGCCACCTACCTCAAAAGGGGGCAGCTCGACGGGGAGACAACTTGACGCGGCCGAGCGAGCTAGAGGTGGCAGTCTGTCGTGTACGCTACCGACTGATCGTCACATTTCACGTCGTCCGTGTCAAGTTGTCACAACAACATGTTGCCACCTACCTCAAAAGGGGACAACTTGATGGGGAGACAACTTGACGCGGACGAGGAGAGCTAGAGGTGGCAGTCTGTCGTGTACGCTACCGACTGACCGTCACTTTTCACGTCGTCCGTGTCAAAATGTCATCACAACAGGTTGCCCCTTACCTCAAAAGGGGACAACTTGACGGGGAGACAACTTGACGCGGCCGAGCGAGATAGAGGTGGCAGTCTGTCGTGTACGCTACCGACTGATCGTCACTTTTCACGTCGTCCGTGTCAAGTTGTCACCACAACAGGCTGTCACCTACCTCAAAAGGGGACAACTTGACGGGGAGACAACTTGACGCGGCCGAGCGAGCTAGAGGTGGCAGTCTGTCGTGTACGCTACCGACTGATCGTCAATTTTCATGTCGTCAGTGTCAAGTTGTCACCACAACCTGTTGCCACCTACCTTAAAAGGGGACAACTTGACGGGGAGACAACTTGACGCGGCTGAGCGAGCTAGAGGTGGCAGTCTGTCGTGTACGCTACCGACTGATCGTCACTTTTTACGTCGTCCGTGTCAAGTTCTCACCACAACAGGTAGCCACCTACCTCAAAAGGGGACAGCTCGACGGGGAGACAACTTGACGCGGCCGAGCGAGCTAGAGGTGGCAGTCTGTCGTGTACGCTACCGACTGATCGTCACTTTTCATGTCGTCTGTGTCAGGTTGTCACCACAACCGATTGCCACCCACCTCAAAAGGGGACAACTTGACGAGGAGACCACTTGACGTGGCCGAGCGAGCTAGAGGTGGCAGTCTGTCGTGTACGCTACCGACTGATCGTCAATTTTCATGTCGTCAGTGTCAAGTTGTCACCACAACCTGTTGCCACCTAACTTAAATGGGGACAGCTTGACGGGGAGACAACTTGACGCGGCAGAGCGAGCTAGAGGTGGCAGTCTGTCGTGTACGCTACCGACTGATCGTCAATTTTCATGTCGTCAGTGTCAAGTTGTCACCACAACCTGTTGACACCTACCTCAAAAGGGGACAACTTGACGGGGAGAGAACTTGACGCGGCCGAGCGAGCTAGAGTCGGCAGTCTGTCGTGTACGCTACCGACATATCGTCACTTTTCACTTCGTCCGTGTCAAGTTGTCACCCCAACAGGTTTCCACCTACCTCAAAAGGGGACAACTTGCGGGGAGACAACTTGACGCGAGCTAGAGGTGGCAGTCGGTCGTGTACGCTACCGACTGATCGTCACTGTTCTTGTCGTCTGTGTCAGGTTGTCACCACAACAGTTTGCCACCTACCTCAAAAGGGGGCAACTTGACGATGGGACAACTTGACGGGGAGACAACTTGACGCGAGCTAGAGGTGGCAGTCTGTCGTGTACGCTACCGACTAATCGTCACTTTTCACGTCGTCCGTGTCAAGTTGTCACCACAACAGGTTGCCACCTACCTCAAAAGGGGACAACTTGACGATGGGACAACTTGACGGGGAGACAACTTGACGCGAGCTAGAGGTGGCAGTCTGTCGTGTACGCTACCGACTGATCGTCACTTTTCACGTCGTCCGTGTCAAGTTGTCACCACAACAGGTTGCCACCTACCTCAAAAGGGGACAAATTGACGTTGGGACAACTTGACGGGGAGACAACTTGACGCGAGCTAGAGGTGGCAGTCTGTCGTGTACGCTACCGACTAATCGTCACTTTTCACGTCGTCCGTGTCAAGTTGTCACCACAACAGGTTGCCACCTACCTCAAAAGGTAACAACTTGACGGGGAGACAACTCTATGCGGCCGAGCGAGCTAGAGGTGGCAGTCTGTCGTGTACGCTACCGACTGATCGTCACTTTTCAGTCGTCTGTGTCAAGTTGTCACCAAAACCAGTTGCCACCTACCTCAAAAGGGGACAACTTGACGGGGAGACAACTTGACGCGGACGAGGAGAGCTAGAGGTGGCAGTCTGTCGTGTACGCTACCGACTGACCGTCACTTTTCACGTCGTCCGTGTCAAGATGTCTCCACAACAGGTTGCCCCCTACCGCACGAGGGGACAACTTGACGGGGAGACAACTTGACGCGGCCGAGCGAGATAGAGGTGGCAGTCTTTCGTGTACGCTACCGACTGATCGTCACTTTTCACGTCGTCCGTGTCAAGTTGTCACCACAACAGGTTGTCACCTACCTCAAAAGGGGACAACTTGACGGGGAGACAACTTGACGCGGCCGAGCGAGCTAAAGGTGGCAGTCTCTCGTGTACGCTACCGACTGATCGTCAATTTACATGTCGTCAGTGTCAAGTTGTCACCACAACCTGTTGCAACCTACCTTAAAAGGGGACAACTTGACGGGGAGACAACTTGACGCGGCCGAGCGAGCTAGAGGTGGCAGTCTGTCGTGTACGCTACCGACTGATCGTCACTTTTCACGTCGTCCGTGTCAAGTTCTCACCACAACAGGTAGCCACCTACCTCAAAAGGGGGCAGCACGACGGGGAGACAACTTGACGCGGCCGAGCGTGCTAGAGGTGGCAGTCTGTCGTGTACGCTACCGACTGATCGTCACATTTCACGTCGTCCGTGTCAAGTTGTCACAACAACATGTTGCCACCTACCTCAAAAGGGGACAACTTGATGAAGAGACAACTTGACGCGGACGAGGAGAGCTAGAGGTGGCAGTCTGTCGTGTACGCTACCGACTGATCGTCACTTTTCACGTCGTCCGTGTCAAGATGTCATCACAACAGGTTGCCCCTTACCTCAAAAGGGGACAACTTGACGGGGAGACAACTTGACGCGGTCGAGCGAGATAGAGGTGGCAGTCTGTCGTGTACGCTACCGACTGATCGTCACTTTTCACGTCGTCCGTGTCAAGTTGTCACCACAACAGGCTGTCACCTACCTCAAAAGGGGACAACTTGACGGGGAGACAACTTGACGCGGCCGAGCTAGCTAGAGGTGGCAGTCTGTCGTGTACGCTACCGACTGATCGTCAATTTTCATGTCGTCAGTGTCAAGTTGTCACCATAACCTGTTGCCACCTACCTTAAAAGGGGACAACTTGACGGGGAGACAACTTGACGCGTCTGAGCGAGGTAGAGGTGGCAGTCTGTCGTGTACGCTACCGACTGATCGTCACTTTTCATGTCGTCTGTGTCAGGTTGTCACCACAACCGATTGCCACCCACCTCAAAAGGGGACAACTTGACGAGGAGACCACTTGACGCGGCCGAGCGAGCTAGAGGTGGCAGTCTGTCGTGTACGCTACCGACTGATCGTCAATTATCATGTCGTCAGTGTCAAGTTGTCACCACAACCTGTTGCCACCTATCTTAAATGGGGACAGCTTGACGGGGAGACAACTTGACGCGGCCGAGCGAGCTAGAGGTGGCAGTCTGTCGTGTACGCTACCGACTGATCGTCAATTTTCATGTCGTCAGTGTCAAGTTGACACCAAAACCTGTTGACACCTACCTCAAAAGGGGACAACTTGACGGGGAGACAACTTGACGCGGCCGAGCGAGCTAGAGTCGGCAGTCTGTCGTGTACGCTACCGACATATCGTCACTTTTCACTTCGTCCGTGTCAAGTTGTCACCCCAACAGGTTTCCACCTACCTCAAAAGGGGACAACTTGCGGGGAGACAACTTGACGCGAGCTAGAGGTGGCAGTCTGTCGTGTACGCTACCGACTAATCGTCACTTTTCACGTCGTCCGTGTCAAGTTGTCACCACAACAGGTTGCCACCTACCTCAAAAGGGGACAACTTGACGATGGGACAACTTGACGGGGAGACAACTTGACGCGAGCTAGAGGTGGCAGTCTGTCGTGTACGCTACCGACTGATCGTCACCTTTCACGTCGTCCGTGTCAAGTTGTCACCACAACAGGTTGCCACCTACCTCAAAAGGGGACAACTTGACGATGGGACAACTTGACGGGGAGACAACTTGACGCGAGCTAGAGGTGGCAGTCTGTCGTGTACGCTACCGACTGATCGTCACTTTTCATGTCGTCTGTGTCAAGTTGTCACCACAACAAGTTGCCACCTACCTCAAAAGGGGAAAACTTGATGATAGGACAACTTGACGCGAGCTAGAGGTGGCAGTCTGTCGTGTACGCTACCGACTGATCGTCACTTTTCACGTCGTCTGTGTCAAGTTGTCACCACAACAGGGTGCCACCTACTTCAAAAGGGGACAACTTGACGATGGGACAACTGGAGGGGGAGAAAACTTGACGCGAGCTAGAGGTGGCAGTCTGTCGTGTACGCTACCGACTGATCGTCACTTTTAACGTCGTCCGTGTCAAGTTGTCACCACAACAGGTTGCCACCTACCTCAAAAGGTGACAACTTGACGGGGAGATAACTCTATGCGGCCGAGCGAGCTAGAGGTGGCAGTCTGTCGTGTACGCTACCGACTGATCGTCACTTTTCATTACGTCTGTGTCAAGTTGTCACCAAAACCAGTTGCCACCTACCTCAAAAGGGGACAACTTGACGGGGAGACAACTTGACGCGGACGAGGAGAGCTAGAGGTGGCAGTCTGTTGTGTACGCTACCGACTGACCGTCACTTTTCACGTCGTCCGTGTCAAGATGTCACCACAACAGGTTGCCCCCTACCGCACGAGGGGACAACTTGACGGGGAGACAACTTGACGCGGCCGAACGAGATAGAGGTGGCAGTCTGTCGTGTACGCTACCGACTGATCGTCACTTTTCACGTCGTCCGTGTCAAGTTGTCACCACAACAGGTTATCACCTACCTCAAAAGGGGACAACTTGACGGGGAGACAACTTGACGCGGCCGAGCGAGCTAGAGGTGGCAGTCTGTCGTGTACGCTACCGACTGATCGTCAATTTTCATGTCGTCAGTGTCAAGTTGTCACCACAACCTGTTGCCACCTACCTTAAAAGGGGACAACTTGACGGGGAGACAACTTGACGCGGCCGAGCGAGCTAGAGGTGGCAGTCTGTCGTGTACGCTACCGACTGATCGTCACTTTTCACGTCGTCCGTGTCAAGTTCTCACCACAACAGGTAGCCACCTACCTCAAAAGGGGGCAGCTCGACGGGGAGACAACTTGACGCGGCCGAGCGAGCTAGAGGTGGCAGTCTGTCGTGTACGCTACCGACTGATCGTCACTTTTCATGTCGTCTGTGTCAGGTTGTCACCACAACCGGTTTCCACCCACCTCAAAAGGGGAAAACTTGACGAGGAGACAACTTGACGCGGCCGAGCGAGCTAGAGGTGGCAGTCTGTCGTGTACGCTACCGACTGATCGTCAATTTTCATGTCGTCAGTGTCAAGTTGTCACCACAACCTGTTGCCACCTAACTTAAAAGGGGACAGCTTGACGGGGAGACAACTTGACGCGGCCGAGCGAGCTAGAGGTGGCAGTCTGTCGTGTACGCTACCGACTGATCGTCAATTTTCATGTCGTCAGTGTCAAGTTGTCACCACAACCTGTTGACACCTACCTCAAAAGGGGACAACTTGACGAGGAGACAACTTGACGCGGCCGAGCGAGCTAGAGTCGGCAGTCTGTCGTGTACGCTACCGACATATCGTCACTTTTCACATCGTCCGTGTCAAGTTGTCACCACAACAGGTTTCCACCTTCCTCAAAAGGGGACAACTTGCGGGGAGACAACTTGACGCGAGCTAGAGGTGGCAGTCGGTCGTGTACGCTACCGACTGATCGTCACTGTTCATGTCGTCTGTGTCAGGTTGTCACCACAACAATTTGCCACCTACCTCAAAAGGGGGCAACTTGACGATGGGACAACTTGACGGTGAGACAACTTGACGCGAGCTAGAGGTGGCAGTCTGTAGTGTACGCTACCGATTAATCGTCACTTTTCACGTCGTCCGTGTCAAGTTGTCACCACAACAGGTTGCCACCTACCTCAAAAGGGGACAACTTGACGATGGGACAACTTGACGGGGAGACAACTTGACGCGAGCTAGAGGTGGCAGTCTGTCGTGTACGCTACCGACTGATCGTCACTTTTCACGTCGTCCGTGTCAAGTTGTCACCACAACAGGTTGCCACCTACCTCAAAAGGGGACAACTTGACGATGGGACAACTTGACGGGGAGACAACTTGACGCGAGCTAGAGGTGGCAGTCTGTCGTGTACGCTACCGACTGATCGTCACTTTTCATGTCGTCTGTGTCAAGTTGTCACCACAACAGGTTGCCACCTACCTCAAAAGGGGAAAACTTGATGATAGGACAACTTGACGCGAGCTAGAGGTGGCAGTCTGTCGTGCACGCTACCGACTGATCGTCACTTTTCACGTCGTCTGTGTCAAGTTGTCACCACAACAGGGTGCCACCTACTTCAAAAGGGGACAACTTGACGATGGGACAACTGGAGGGGGAGACAACTTGACGCGAGCTAGAGGTGGCAGTCTGTCGTGTACGCTACCGACTGATCGTCACTTTTAACGTCGTCCGTGTCAAGTTGTCACCACAACAGGTTGCCACCTACCTCAAAAGGTGACAACTTGACGGGGAGATAACTCTATGCGGCCGAGCGAGCTAGAGGTGGCAGTCTGTCGTGTACGCTACCGACTGATCGTCACTTTTCATTACGTCTGTGTCAAGTTGTCACCAAAACCAGTTGCCACCTACCTCAAAAGGGGACAACTTGACGGGGAGACAACTTGACGCGGACGAGGAGAGCTAGAGGTGGCAGTCTGTTGTGTACGCTACCGACTGACCGTCACTTTTCACGTCGTCCGTGTCAAGATGTCACCACAACAGGTTGCCCCCTACCGCACGAGGGGACACCTTGACGGGGAGACAACTTGACGCGGCCGAACGAGATAGAGGTGGCAGTCTGTCGTGTACGCTACCGACTGATCGTCACTTTTCACGTCGTCCGTGTCAAGTTGTCACCACAACAGGTTATCACCTACCTCAAAAGGGGACAACTTGACGGGGAGACAACTTGACGCGGCCGAGCGAGCTAGAGGTGGCAGTCTGTCGTGTACGCTACCGACTGATCGTCAATTTTCATGTCGTCAGTGTCAAGTTGTCACCACAACCTGTTGCCACCTACCTTAAAAGGGGACAACTTGACGGGGAGACAACTTGACGCGGCCGAGCGAGCTAGAGGTGGCAGTCTGTCGTGTACGCTACCGACTGATCGTCACTTTTCACGTCGTCCGTGTCAAGTTCTCACCACAACAGGTAGCCACCTACCTCAAAAGGGGGCAGCTCGACGGGGAGACAACTTGACGCGGCCGAGCGAGCTAGAGGTGGCAGTCTGTCGTGTACGCTACCGACTGATCGTCACTTTTCATGTCGTCTGTGTCAGGTTGTCACCACAACCGGTTTCCACCCACCTCAAAAGGGGACAACTTGACGAGGAGACAACTTGACGCGGCCGAGCGAGCTAGAGGTGGCAGTCTGTCGTGTACGCTACCGACTGATCGTCAATTTTCATGTCGTCAGTGTCAAGTTGTCACCACAACCTGTTGCCACCTAACTTAAAAGGGGACAGCTTGACGGGGAGACAACTTGACGCGGCCGAGCGAGCTAGAGGTGGCAGTCTGTCGTGTACGCTACCGACTGATCGTCAATTTTCATGTCGTCAGTGTCAAGTTGTCACCACAACCTGTTGACACCTACCTCAAAAGGGGACAACTTGACGAGGAGACAACTTGACGCGGCCGAGCGAGCTAGAGTCGGCAGTCTGTCGTGTACGCTACCGACATATCGTCACTTTTCACATCGTCCGTGTCAAGTTGTCACCACAACAGGTTTCCACCTTCCTCAAAAGGGGACAACTTGCGGGGAGACAACCTGACGCGAGCTAGAGGTGGCAGTCGGTCGTGTACGCTACCGACTGATCGTCACTGTTCATGTCGTCTGTGTCAGGTTGTCACCACAACAATTTGCCACCTACCTCAAAAGGGGGCAACTTGACGATGGGACAACTTGACGGTGAGACAACTTGACGCGAGCTAGAGGTGGCAGTCTGTAGTGTACGCTACCGATTAATCGTCACTTTTCACGTCGTCCGTGTCAAGTTGTCACCACAACAGGTTGCCACCTACCTCAAAAGGGGACAACTTGACGATGGGACAACTTGACGGGGAGACAACTTGACGCGAGCTAGAGGTGGCAGTCTGTCGTGTACGCTACCGACTGATCGTCACTTTTCACGTCGTCCGTGTCAAGTTGTCACCACAACAGGTTGCCACCTACCTCAAAAGGGGACAACTTGACGATGGGACAACTTGACGGGGAGACAACTTGACGCGAGCTAGAGGTGGCAGTCTGTCGTGTACGCTACCGACTGATCGTCACTTTTCATGTCGTCTGTGTCAAGTTGTCACCACAACAGGTTGCCACCTACCTCAAAAGGGGAAAACTTGATGATAGGACAACTTGACGCGAGCTAGAGGTGGCAGTCTGTCGTGTACGCTACCGACTGATCGTCACTTTTCACGTCGTCTGTGTCAAGTTGTCACCACAACAGGGTGCCACCTACTTCAAAAGGGGACAACTTGACGATGGGACAACTGGAGGGGGAGACAACTTGACGCGAGCTAGAGGTGGCAGTCTGTCGTGTACGCTACCGACTGATCGTCACTTTTAACGTCGTCCGTGTCAAGTTGTCACCACAACAGGTTGCCACCTACCTCAAAAGGTGACAACTTGACGGGGAGATAACTCTATGCGTCCGAGCGAGCTAGAGGTGGCAGTCTGTCGTGTACGCTACCGACTGATCGTCACTTTTCATTACGTCTGTGTCAAGTTGTCACCAAAACCAGTTGCCACCTACCTCAAAAGGGGACAACTTGACGGGGAGACAACTTGACGCGGACGAGGAGAGCTAGAGGTGGCAGTCTGTTGTGTACGCTACCGACTGACCGTCACTTTTCACGTCGTCCGTGTCAAGATGTCACCACAACAGGTTGCCCCCTACCGCACGAGGGGACAACTTGACGGGGAGACAACTTGACGCGGCCGAACGAGATAGAGGTGGCAGTCTGTCGTGTACGCTACCGACTGATCGTCACTTTTCACGTCGTCCGTGTCAAGTTGTCACCACAACAGGTTATCACCTACCTCAAAAGGGGACAACTTGACGGGGAGACAACTTGACGCGGCCGAGCGAGCTAGAGGTGGCAGTCTGTCGTGTACGCTACCGACTGATCGTCAATTTTCATGTCGTCAGTGTCAAGTTGTCACCACAACCTGTTGCCACCTACCTTAAAAGGGGACAACTTGACGGGGAGACAACTTGACGCGGCCGAGCGAGCTAGAGGTGGCAGTCTGTCGTGTACGCTACCAACTGATCGTCACTTTTCACGTCGTCCGTGTCAAGTTCACACCACAACAGGTAGCCACCTACCTCAAAAGGGGGCAGCTCGACGGGGAGACAACTTGACGCGGCCGAGCGAGCTAGAGGTGGCAGTCTGTCGAGTACGCTACCGACTGATCGTCACTTTTCATGTCGTCTGTGTCAGGTTGTCACCACAACCGGTTTCCACCCACCTCAAAAGGGGACAACTTGACGAGGAGACAACTTGACGCGGCCGAGCGAGCTAGAGGTGGCAGTCTGTCGTGTACGCTACCGACTGATCGTCAATTTTCATGTCGTCAGTGTCAAGTTGTCACCACAACCTGTTGCCACCTAACTTAAAAGGGGACAGCTTGACGGGGAGACAACTTGACGCGGCCGAGCGAGCTAGAGGTGGCAGTCTGTCGTGTACGCTACCGACTGATCGTCAATTTTCATGTCGTCAGTGTCAAGTTGTCACCACAACCTGTTGACACCTACCTCAAAAGGGGACAACTTGACGAGGAGACAACTTGACGCGGCCGAGCGAGCTAGAGTCGGCAGTCTGTCGTGTACGCTACCGACATATCGTCACTTTTCACATCGTCCGTGTCAAGTTGTCACCACAACAGGTTTCCACCTTCCTCAAAAGGGGACAACTTGCGGGGAGACAACTTGACGCGAGCCAGAGGTGGCAGTCGGTCGTGTACGCTACCGACTGATCTTCACTTTTCATGTCGTCTGTGTCAGGTTGTCACCACAACAGTTTGCCACCTACCTCAAAAGGGGGCAACTCGACGATGGGACAACTTGACGGGGAGACAACTTGATGCGAGCTAGAGGTGGCAGTCTGTCGTGTACGCTACCGACTAATCGTCACTTTTCACGTCGTCCGTGTCAAGTTGTCACCCCAACAGGTTGCCACCTACCTCAAAAGGGGACAACTTGACGATGGGACAACTTGACGGGGAGACAACTTGACGCGAGCTAGAGGTGGCAGTCTGTCGTGTACGCTACCGACTGATCGTCACTTTTCATGTCGTCTGTGTCAAGTTGTCACCACAACAGGTTGCCACCTACCTCAAAAGGGGAAAACTTGATGATAGGAAAACTTGACGGGTAGACAACTTGACGCGAGCTAGAGGTGGCAGTCTGTCGTGTACGCTACCGAATGATCGTCACTTTTCACGTCGTCTGTGTCAAGTTGTCACCACAACAGGGTGCCACCTACTTAAAAAGGGGACAACTTGACGATGGGACAACTTGACGGGGAGACAACTTGACGCGAGCTAGAGGTGGCAGTCTGTCGTGTACGCTACCGACTGATCGTCACTTTTCACGTCGTCCGTGTCAAGTTGTCACCACAACAGGTTACCACCTACCTCAAAAGGTGACAACTTGACGGGGAGACAACTCTATGCGGCCGAGCGAGCTAGAGGTGGCAGTCTGTCGTGTACGCTACCGACTGATCGTCACTTTTCATGTCGTCTGTGTCAAGTTGTCACCAAAACCAGTTGCCACCTACCTCAAAAGGGGACAACTTGACAGGGAGACAACTTGACGCGGCCGAGCGAGCTAGAGGTGGCAGTCTGTCGTGTACACTACCGACTGATCGTCACATTTCACGTCGTCCGTGTCAAGTTGTCACCACAACATGTTGCCACCTACCTCAAAAGGGGACAACTTGACGGGGAGACAACTTGACGCGGACGAGGAGAGCTAGAGGTGGCAGTCTGTCGTGTACGCTACCGACTGACCGTCACTTTTCACGTCGTCCGTGTCAAGATGTCACCACAACAGGTTGCCCCCTACCTCAAAAGGGGACAACTTGACGGGGAGACAACTTGACGCGGCCGAGCGAGATAGAGGTGGCAGTCTGTCGTGTACGCTACCGACTGATCGTCACTTTTCACGTCGTCCGTGTCAAGTTGTCACCACAACAGGTTGTCACCTACCTCAAAAGGGGACAACTTGACGGGGAAACAACTTGACGCGGCCGAGCGAGCTAGAGGTGGCAGTCTGTCGTGTACGCTACCGACTGATCGTCAATTTTCATGTCGTCAGTGTCAAGTTGTCACCACAACCTGTTGCCACCTACCATAAAAGGGGACAACTTGATGGGGAGACAACTTGACGGGGCCGAGCGAACTAGAGGTGGCAGTCTGTCGTGTACGCTACCGACTGATCGTCACTTTTCATGTCGTCTGTGTCAGGTTGTCACCACAACCGGTTGCCACCCACCTCAAAAGGGGACAACTTGACGAGTAGACCACTTGACGCGGCCGAGCGAGCTAGAGGTGGCAGTCTGTCGTGTACGCTACCGACTGATCGTCAATTTTCATGTCGTCAGTGTCAAGTTGTCACCACAACCTGTTGCCACCTAACTTAAAAGGGGACAGCTTGACGGGGAGACAACTTGACGCGGCCGAGCGAGCTAGAGGTGGCAGTCTGTCGTGTACGCTACCGACTGATTGTCACTTTTCACGTCATCCGTGTCAAGTTGTCACCACAACATGTTGCCACCTACCTCAAAAGGTGACAACTTGACGGGGAGACAACTTGATGCGGCCGAGCGAGCTAGAGGTGGCAGTCTGTCGGGTACGCTACCGACTGATCGTCACTTTTCATGTCGTCTGTGTCAAGTTATCACCAAAACCAGTTGCCACCTACCTCAAAAGGGGACAACTTGACGGGGAGACAACTTGACGCGGCCAAGCGAGCTAGAGGTGGCAGTCTGTCGTGTACCTTACCGACTGATCGTCACATTTCACGTCGTTCGTGTCAAGTTGTCACCACAACATGTTGCCACCTACCTCAAAAGGGGACAACTTGACGGGGAGACAACTTGACGCGGACGAGGAGAGCTAGAGGTGGCAGTCTGTCGTGTACGCTACCGACTGACCGTCACTTTTCACGTCGTCCGTGTCAAGATGTCACCACAACAGGTTGCCCCCTACCTCAAAAGGGGACAACTTGACGGGGAGACAACTTGAGGTGGCCGAGCGAGCTAGAGGTGGCAGTCTAACGTGTACGCTACCGACTGATCGTCACTATTCATGTCGTCTGTTTCAAGTTGTCACCACAACCGTTTGCCACCTACCTCAAAAGGGGACAACTTGACGGGGAGACAACTTGACGCGGACGAGGAGAGCTAGAGGTGGCAGTCTGTCGTGTACGCTACCGACTGACCGTCACTTTTCACGTCGTCCGTGTCAAGTTGTCACCACAACCGGTTTCCACCCACCTCAAAAGGGGACAACTTGACGGGGAAACAACTTGACGGGGAGACAACTTGATGCGGCCGAGCTAGCTAGAGGTGGCAGTCTGTTGTGTACGCTACCGACTGATCGTCACTATTCATGTCGTCTGTTTCAAGTTGTCACCACAACCGTTTGCCACCTACCTCAAAAGGGGACAACTTGACGGGGAGACAACTTGACGCGGCCGAGTGAGCTAGCGGTGGCTGTCTGTCGTGTACGCTACCGACTCATCGTCACTTTTCATGTCGTCTGTGTCAAGTTGTCACCACAACCGGTTGCCACCTACCTCAAAAGGTGACAACTAGACGGGGAAACAACTTGACACGGCCGAGCGAGCTAGAGGTGGCAGTCTGTCGTGTCCGCTACCGACTGATCGTCAATTTTCATGTCGTCAGTGTCAAGTTGTCACCACAACCTGTTGCCACCTAACTTAAAAGGGGACAGCTTGACGGGGAGACAACTTGACGCGGCCGATCGTGCTAGAGGTGGCAGTCTGTCGTGTACGCTACCGACTGATCGTCAATTTTCATGTCGTCAGTGTTAAGTTGTCACCACAACCTGTTGACACCTACCTCAAAAGGGGACAACTTGACGAGGAGACAACTTGACGCGGCCGAGTGAGCTAGAGTCGGCAGTATGTCGTGTACGCTACCGACATATCGTCACTTTTCACTTCGTCTGTGTCAAGTTGTCACCACAACCGGTTCCCACGTAACTCAAAAGGGGACAACTTGACGGGGAGACAACTTGACGCGGCCGAGCGAGCTAGAGGTGCAGTCTGTCGTGTACGCTACCAACTGATCGTCACTTTTCATGTCGTCTGTGTCAAGTTGTCACTACAACAGGTTGCCACCTACCTCAAAAGGGGACAACTTGACGGGGAGACAACTTGACGCGGCCGAGCGAGCTAGAGGTGGTAGTCTGTCGTGTACGCTTCCAACTGATCGTCACTTTTCATGTCGTCTGTGTCAAGTTGTCAACAAAACCGGTTTCCACCCACCTCAAAAGGGGACAACTTGACGGGGAGACAACTTGACGGGGAGACAACTTGACGCGGCCGAGCTAGCTAGAGGTGGCAGTCTGTTGTGTACGCTACCGACTGATCGTCACTTTTCATGTCGTCTGTTTCAAGTTGTCACCACAACCGATTGCCACCTAACTCAAAAGGGGACAACTTGACTGGGAGACAACTTGACGCGGCCGAGTGAGCTTGAGGTGGCAGTCTGTCGTGTACGCTACCGACTGATCGTCACTTTTCACGTCGTCTGTGTCAAGTTGTCACCAAAACCGGTTGCCACCTACCTCAAAAGGGGACAACTTGACGATGGGATTACTTGACGGGAAGACAACTTGACGCGAGCTAGAGGTGGCAGGCTGTTGTGTACGCTACCCACTGATCATCACTTTTCATGTCGTCTGTGTCAAGTTCTCACCACAACCGGTTGCCACCTACCTCAAAAGGTGACAACTAGACGGGGAAACAACTTGACACGGCCGAGCGAGCTAGAGTTGGCAGTGTGTCGTGTACGCTACCAACTGATCGTCACTTTTCACGTCGTCTGTGTCAAGTTGTCACCACAACCGGTTTCCACCTACCTCAAAAGGTGACAACTTGACGGGAAGACAACTTGACGGGGAAACAACTTGACGCGGCCGAGCGAGCTAGAGGTGGCTGTCTGATGTGTACGCTATTGACTGATCGTCACATTTCACGTCGTCTGTGTCAAGTTGTCACCACAACCGGTTGCCACCTACCTCAAAAGGTGACAACTTGACGGGGAGACAACTTGACGGGAAAACAACTTGACGGGGAGACAACTTGACGCGGCCGAGCGAGCTAGAGCTGGCAGTCTGTCGTGTACGCTACCGACTGATCGTCACTTTTCTCGTCGTCTGTGTCAAGTTGTCACCACAACAGGTTTCCACCTACCTCAAAAGGTGACAACTAGACGGGGAGACAACTTGACGGGGAGACAACTTGACGCGAGCTAGAGGTGGCAGTCTGTCGTGTACGCTACCGACTGATCGTCAATTTTCACGTCATCCGTGTCAAGTTGTCACCACAACATGTTGCCACCTATCTCAAAAGGTGAGAACTTGACGGGGAGACAACTTGATGCGGCCGAGCGAGCTAGAGGTGGCAGTCTGTCGTGTACGCTACCGACTAATCGTCACTTTTCATGTCGTCTGTGTCAAGTTGTCACCAAAACCAGTTGCCACCTACCTCAAAAGGGGACAACTTGACGGGGAGACAACTTGACGCGGCCAAGTGAGCTAGAGGTGGCAGTCTGTCGTGTACGCTACCGAGTGATCGTCACATTTCATGTCGTCCGTGTCAAGTTGTCACCACAACATGTTGCCACCTACATCAAAAGGGGACAACTTGACGGGGAGACAACTTGACGCGGACGAGGAGAGCTAGAGGTGGCATTCTGTCGTGTACGCTACCGACTGACCGTCACTTTTCACGTCGTCCGTGTCAAGATGTCACCACAACAGGTTGCCCCCTACCTCAAAAGGGGACAACTTGACGGGGAGACAACTTGAGGCGGCCGAGCGAGATAGAGGTGGCAGTCTAACGTGTACGCTACCGACTGATCGTCACTTTTCACGTCGTCTGTGTCAAGTTGTCACCACAACCGGTTGCCACCTACCTCAAAAGGTGACAACTAGACGGGGAAACAACTTGACACGGCCGAGCGAGCTAGAGGTGGAAGTCTGTCGTGTACGCTACCGACTGATCGTCACTTTTCATGTCGTATGTGTCAAGTTTTCAACACAACCGGTTGCCACCTACCACAAAAGGTGACAACTTGACGAGGAGACAACTTGACGGGGAGACAACTTGACGCGGCCGAGCGAGCTAGAGGTGGCAGTCTGTTGTGTACGCTATTGACTGATCGTCACTTTTCACGTCATCTGTGTCAAGTTGTCACCACAACCGGTTGCCACCTACCTCAAAAGGTGACAACTTGACTGGGAGACAACTTGACGGGGAGACAACTTGAAGGGGAGACAACTTGACGCGGCCGAGCGAGCTAGAGCTGGCAGTCTGTCGTGTACGCTACCGACTGATCGTCACATTTCTCGTCGTCTGTGTCAAGTTGTCACCACAACACGTTTCCACCTACCTTAAAAGGTGACAACTAGACGGGGAGACAACTTTACGCTGCCGAGCGAGCAAGAGGTGGCAGTCTGTCGTGTACGCTACCGACTGATCGTCACTTTTCACGTCGTCCGTGTCAAGTTTTCACCACAACCGGTTGCCACCCACCTCAAAAGGGGACAACTTAACGAGGAGACAACTTGACGCGGCTGAGCGAGCTAGAGGTGGCAGTCTGTCGTGTACGCTACCGACTGATCGTCACTTTTCTCGTCGTCTGTGTCAAGTTGTCACCACAACACGTTTCCACCTACCTTAAAAGGTGACAACTAGACGGGGAGACAACTTTACACTGCCGAGCGAGCAAGAGGTGGCAGTCTGTCGTGTACGCTACCGACTGATCGTCACTTTTCACGTCGTCCGTGTCAAGTTTTCACCACAACCGGTTGCCACCCACCTCAAAAGGGGACAACTTAACGAGGAGACAACTTGACGCGGCTGAGCGAGTTAGAGGTGGCAGTCTGTCGTGTACGCTACCGACTGATCGTCACTTTTCATGTCGTCTGTGTCAGGTTGTCACCACAACCTGTTGCCACCCACCTCAAAAGGGGACAACTTGACGAGGAGACAACTTGACGCGGCCGAGCGAGCTAGAGGTGGCAGTCTGCCGTGTACGCTACCGACTGATCGTCAATTTTCATGTCGTCAGTGTCAAATTGTCACCACAACCTGTTGACACCTACCTCAAAAGGGGACAACTTGACGGGGAGACAACTTGACGCGGACGAGGAGAGCTAGAGGTGGCATTCTGTCGTGTACGCTACCGACTGACCGTCACTTTTCACGTCGTCCGTGTCAAGATGTCACCACAACAGGTTGCCCCCTACCTCAAAAGGGAACAACTTGACGGGGAGACAAATTGAGGCGGCCGAGCGAGCTAGAGGTGGCAGTCTAACGTGTACGCTACCGACTGATCGTCACTTTTCACGTCGTCTGTGTCAAGTTGTCACCACAACCGGTTGCCACCTACCTCAAAAGGTGACAACTAGACGGGGAAACAACTTGACACGGCCGAGCGAGCTAGAGGTGGAAGTCTGTCGTGTACGCTACCGACTGATCGTCACTTTTCATGTCGTATGTGTCAAGTTTTCAACACAACCGGTTGCCACCTACCTCAAAAGGTGACAACTTGACGAGGAGACAACTTGACGGGGAGACAACTTGACGCGGCCGAGCGACCTAGAGGTGGCAGTCTGTTGTGTACGCTATTGACTGATCGTCACTTTTCACGTCATCTGTGTCAAGTTGTCACCACAACCGGTTGCAACCTACCTCAAAAGGTGACAACTTGACGGGGAAACAACTTGACGGGGAGACAACTTGAAGGGGAGACAACTTGAAGCGGCCGAGCGAGCTAGAGCTAGCAGTCTGTCGTGTACGCTACCGACTGATCGTCACTTTTCTCGTCGTCTGTGTCAAGTTGTCACCACAACACGTTTCCACCTACCTTAAAAGGTGACAACTAGACGGGGAGACAACTTTACACTGCCGAGCGAGCAAGAGGTGGCAGTCTGTCGTGTACGCTACCGACTGATCGTCACTTTTCACGTCGTCCGTGTCAAGTTTTCACCACAACCGGTTGCCACCCACCTCAAAAGGGAACAACTTAACGAGGAGACAACTTGACGCGGCTGAGCGAGCTAGAGGTGGCAGTCTGTCGTGTACGCTACCGACTGATCGTCACTTTTCATGTCGTCTGTGTCAGGTTGTCACCACAACCTGTTGCCACCCACCTCAAAAGGGGACAACTTGACGAGGAGACAACTTGACGCGGCCGAGCGAGCTAGAGGTGGCAGTCTGTCGTGTACGCTACCGACTGATCGCCAATTTTCATGTCGTCAGTGTCAAATTGTCACCACAACCTGTTGACACCTACCTCAAAAGGGGACAACTTGACGAGGAGACAACTTGACGCGGCCGAGCGAGCTAGAGGTGGCAGTCTGTCGTGTACGCTACTTACTGATCGTCACTTTTCACTTCGTCCGTGTCAAGTTGTCACCACAACCGGTTCCTACCTAACTCAAAAGGGGACAACTTGACGGGGAGACAACTTGACGCTGCCGAGCGAGCTAGAGGTGCAGTCAGTTGTGTACGCTACCAACTGATCGTCACTTTTCATGTCGTCTGTGTCAAGTTGTCACCACAACAGGTTGCCACCTACCTCAAAAGGGGACAACTTGACGGGGAGACAACTTGACGCGGCCGAGCGAGCTAGAGGTGGTAGTCTGTCGTGTACGCTTCCAACTGATCGTCACTTTTCATGTCGTCTGTGTCAAGTTGTCACCACAACCGGTTTCCACCCACCTCAAAAGGGGACAACTTGACGGGGAGACAACTTGACGGGGAGACAACTTGACGCGGCCGAGCTAGCTAGAGGTGGCCGTCTGTTGTTTCCGCTACCGACTGATCGTCACTTTTCATGTCGTCTGTTTCAAGTTGTCACCACAACCGTTTGCCACCTACCTCAAAAAGGGGACAACTTGACGGGGAGACAACTTGACGCGGCCGAGTGAGCTTGAGGTGGCAGTCTGTCGTGTACGCTACCGCCTGATCGTCACTTTTCATGTCGTCTGTGTAAAGTTGTCACCACAACCGGTTGCCACCTACCTCAAAAGGGGACAACTTGACGATGTGATTACTTGACGGGAAGACAACTTCACGCGAGCTAGAGGTGGCAGTCTGTTGTGTTCACGCTAGCCACTGATCATCACTTTTTATGTCGTCTGTGTCAATTTGTCACCACAACCGGTTGCCACCTACCTCAAAAGGGGACAGCTTGACGGGGAGACATTTTGACACGGCCGAGCGAGCTAGAGGTGGCTATCTGTCGTGTACGCTACCGACTCATCGTCACTTTTCATGTCATCTGTGTCAAGTTGTCACCAATACCGGTTGCCACCTACCTCAAAAGGTGACAACTAGACGGGGAAACAACTTGACACGGCCGAGCGAGCTAGAGGTGGCAGTCTGTCGTGTACGCTACCGACTGATCGTCACTTTTCACGTCGTCTGTGTCAAGTTGTCACCAAAACCGTTTGCCACCTACCTCAAAAGGGGACAACTTGACGGGGAGACAACTTGACGGGGAGACAACTTGACGCGGCCGAGCGAGCTAGAGGTGACAGTCTGTTGTGTACGCTACCGACTGATCGTCACTTTTCAAGTCGTCTTTGTCAAGTTGTCACCACAACCGGTTGCCACCTACCTCAAAAGGTGACAACTAGACGGGGAAACAACTTGACACGGCCGAGCGAGCTAGAGGTGGCAGTCTGTCGTGTACGCTACCGACTGATCGTCACTTTTCACGTCGTCTGAGTCAAGTTGTCACCACAACCGGTTGCCACCTACCTCAAAAGGTGACAACTAGACGGGGAAACAACTTGACACGGCCGAGCGAGCTAGAGGTGGAAGTCTGTCGTGTACGCTACCGACTGATCGTCACTTTTCACGTCGTCTGTGTCAAGTTGTCACCACAACCGGTTGCCACCTACCTCAAAAGGTGGCAACTTGATGGGGAGACAACTTGACGCGGAGACAACTTGACGCGGCCGAGCGAGCTAGAGGTGGCAGTCTGTCGTGTACGCTATTGACTGATCGTCACTTTTCACGTCGTCTGTGTCAAGTTGTCACCACAACTGGTTGCCACCTACCTCAAAAGGTGACAACTTAACGGGGAGACAACTTGACGGGGAGACAACTTGACGCGGCCGAGCGAGCTAGAGGTGGTAGTCTGTCGTGTACGCTTCCAACTGATCGTCACTTTTCATGTCGTCTGTGTCAAGTTGTCACCACAACCGGTTTCCACCCACCTCAAAAGGGGACAACTTGACGGGGAAACAACTTGACGGGGAGACAACTTGACGCGGCCGAGCTAGCTAGAGGTGGCAGTCTGTTTTGTACGCTACCGACTGATCGTCACTTTTCATGTCGTCTGTTTCAAGTTGTCACCACAACCGTTTGCCACCTACCTCAAAAGGTGACAACTAGACGGGGAGACAACTTGACGGGGAGACAACTTGACGGGGAGACAACTTGACGCGAGCTAGAGGTGGCAGTCTGTCGTGTACGCTACCGACTGATCGTCAATTTTCACGTCATCCGTGTCAAGTTGTCACCACAACATGTTGCCACCTACCTCAAAAGGTGAGAACTTGACGGGGAGACAACTTGATGCGGCCGAGCGAGCTAGAGGTGGCAGTCTGTCGTGTACGCTACCGACTGATCGTCACTTTTCATGTCGTCTGTGTCAAGTTGTCACCAAAACCAGTTGCCACCTACCTCAAAAGGGGACAACTTGACGGGGAGACAACTTGACGCGGCCAAGCGAGCTAGAGGTGGCAGTCTATCGTGTACGCTACCGAGTGATCGTCACATTTCATGTCGTCCGTGTCAAGTTGTCACCACAACATGATGCCACCTACATCAAAAGGGGACAACTTGACGGGGAGACAACTTGACGCTGACGAGGAGAGCTAGAGGTGGCATTCTGTCGTGTACGCTACCAACTGACCGTCACTTTTCACGTCGTCCGTGTCAAGATGTCACCACAACAGGTTGCCCCCTACCTCAAAAGGGGACAACTTGACGGGGAGACAACTTGAGGCGGCCGAGCGAGCTAGAGGTGGCAGTCTAACGTGTACGCTACCGACTGATAGTCACTTTTCACGTCGTCTGTGTCAAGTTTTCACCACAACCGGTTGCCACCTACCTCAAAAGGTGACAACTAGACGGGGAAACAACTTGACACGGCCGAGCGAGCTAGAGGTGGAAGTCTGTCGTGTACGCTACCAACTGATCGTCACTTTTCATGTCGTATGTGTCAAGTTTTCAACACAACCGGTTGCCACCTACCTCAAAAGGTGACAACTTGACGAGGAGACAACTTGACGGGGAGACAACTTGACGCGGCCGAGCGAGCTAGAGGTGGCAGTCTGTTGTGTACTCTATTGACTGATCGTCACTTTTCACGTCATCTGTGTCAAGTTGTCACCACAACCGGTTACCACCTACCTCAAAAGGTGACAACTTGACGGGGAGACAACTTGACGGGGAGACAACTTGAAGGGGAGACAACTTGACGCGGCCGAGCGAGCTAGAGCTGGCAGTCTGTCGTGTACGCTACCGACTGATCGTCACTTTTCTCGTCGTCTGTGTCAAGTTGTCACCACAACACGTTTCCACCTACCTTAAAAGGTGACAACTAGACGGGGAGACAACTTTACACTGCCGAGCGAGCAAGAGGTGGCAGTCTGTCGTGTACGCTACCGACTGATCGTCACTTTTCACGTCGTCCGTGTCAAGTTTTCACCACAACCGGTTGCCACCCACCTCAAAAGGACAACTTAACGAGGAGACAACTTGACGCGGCTGAGCGAGCTAGAGGTGGCAGTCTGTCGTGTACGCTACCGACTGATCGTCACTTTTCATGTCGTCTGTGTCAGGTTGTCACCACAACCGGTTGCCACCCACCTCAAAAGGGGACAACTTGACGAGGAGACAACTTGACGCGGCCGAGCGAGCTAGAGGTGGCAGTCTGTCGTGTACGCTACCGACTGATCGTCAATTTTCATGTCGTCAGTGTCAAATTGTCACCACAACCTGTTGACACCTACCTCAAAAGGGGACAACTTGACGAGGAGACAACTTGACGCGGCCGAGCGAGCTAGAGGTGGCAGACTGTCGTGTACGCTACTTACTGATCGTCACTTTTCACTTCGTCCGTGTCAAGTTGTCACCACAACCGGTTCTTATCTAACTCAAAAGGGGACAACTTGACGGGGAGACAACTTGACGCTGCCGAGCGAGCTAGAGGTGCAGTCTGTTGTGTACGCTACCAACTGATCGTCACTTTTCATGTCGTCTGTGTCAAGTTGTCACCACAACAGGTTGCCACCTACCTCAAAAGGGGACAACTTGACGGGGAGACAACTTGACGCGGCCGAGCGAGCTAGAGGTGGTAGTCTGTCGTGTACGCTTCCAACTGATCGTCACTTTTCATGTCGTCTGTGTCAAGTTGTCACCACAACCGGTTTCCACCCACCTCAAAAGGGGACAACTTGACGGGGAGACAACTTGACGGGGAGACAACTTGACGCGGCCGAGCTAGCTAGTGGTGGCCGTCTGTTGTTTACGCTACCGACTGATCGTCACTTTTCATGTCGTCTGTGTAAAGTTGTCACGACAACCGGTTGCCACCTACCTCAAAAGGGGACAACTTGACGATGTGATTACTTGACGGGAAGACAACTTCACGCGAGCTAGAGGTGGCAGTCTGTTGTGTACACGCTAGCCACTGATCATCACTTTTTATGTCGTCTGTGTCAATTTGTCACCACAACCGGTTGCCACCTACCTCAAAAGGGGAGAGCTTGACGGGGAGACATTTTGACACGGCCGAGCGAGCTAGAGGTGGCTATCTGTTGTGTACGCTACCGACTCATCGTCACTTTTCATGTCATCTGTGTCAAGTTGTCACCACAACCGGTTGCCACCTACCTCAAAAGGTGACAACTAGACGGGGAAACAACTTGACACGGCCGAGCGAGCTAGAGGTGGCAGTCTGTCGTGTACGCTACCGACTGATCGTCACTTTTCACGTCGTCTGTGTCAAGTTGTCACCAAAACCGTTTGCCACCTACCTCAAAAGGGGACAACTTGACGAGGAGACAACTTGACGCGGCCGAGCGAGCTAGAGGTGACAGTCTGTTGTGTACGCTACCGACTGATCGTCACTTTTCACGTCGTCTTTGTCAAGTTGTCACCACAACCGGTTGCCACCTACCTCAAAAGGTGACAACTAGACGGGGAAACAACTTGACACGGCCGAGCGAGCTAGAGGTGGCAGTCTGTCGTGTACGCTACCGACTGATCGTCACTTTTCACGTCGTCTGAGTCAAGTTGTCACCACAACCGGTTGCCACCTACCTCGAAAGGTGACAACTAGACGGGGAAACAACTTGACACGGCCGAGCGAGCTAGAGGTGGAAGTCTGTCGTGTACGCTACCGACTGATCGTCACTTTTCACGTCGTCTGTGTCAAGTTGTCACCACAACCGGTTGCCACCTACCTCAAAAGGTGACAACTTGATGGGGAGACAACTTGACGGGGAGACAACTTGACGCGGCCGAGCGAGCTAGAGGTGGCAGTCTGTTGTGTACGCTATAGACTGATCGTCACTTTTCACGTCGTCTGTGTCAAGTTGTCACCACAACTGGTTGCCACCTACCTCAAAAGGTGACAACTTAACGGGGAGACAACTTGACGGGGAGACAACTTGACGCGGCCGAGCGAGCTAGAGGTGGTAGTCTGTCGTGTACGCTTCCAACTGATCAACACTTTTCATGTCGTCTGTGTCAAGTTGTCACCACAACCGGTTTCCACCCACCTCAAAAGGGGACAACTTGACGGGGAAACAACTTGACGGGGAGACAACTTGACGCGGCCGAGCTAGCTAGAGGTGGCAGTCTGTTGTGTACGCTACCGACTGATCGTCACTTTTCATGTCGTCTGTTTCAAGTTGTCACCACAACCGTTTGCCACCTACCTCAAAAGGTGACAACTAGACGGGGAGACAACTTGACGGGGAGACAACTTGACGGGGAGACAACTTGACGGGGAGACAACTTGACGCGAGCTAGAGGTGGCAGTCTGTCGTGTACGCTACCGACTGATCGTCAATTTTCACGTCATCCGTGTCAAGTTGTCACCACAACATGTTGCCACCTACCTCAAAAGGTGAGAACTTGACGGGGAGACAACTTGATGCGGCCGAGCGAGCTAGAGGTGGCAGTCTGTCGTGTACGCTACCGACTGATCGTCACTTTTCATGTCGTCTGTGTCAAGTTGTCACCAAAACCAGTTGCCACCTACCTCAAAAGGGGACAACTTGACGGGGAGACAACTTGACGCGGCCAAGCGAGCTAGAGGTGGCAGTCTATCGTGTACGCTACCGAGTGATCGTCACATTTCATGTCGTCCGTGTCAAGTTGTCACCACAACATGATGCCACCTACATCAAAAGGGGACAACTTGACGGGGAGACAACTTGACGCTGACGAGGAGAGCTAGAGGTGGCATTCTGTCGTGTACGCTACCAACTGACCGTCACTTTTCACGTCGTCCGTGTCAAGATGTCACCACAACAGGTTGCCCCCTACCTCAAAAGGGGACAACTTGACGGGGAGACAACTTGAGGCGGCCGAGCGAGCTAGAGGTGGCAGTCTAACGTGTACGCTACCGACTGATAGTCACTTTTCACGTCGTCTGTGTCAAGTTTTCACCACAACCGGTTGCCACCTACCTCAAAAGGTGACAACTAGACGGGGAAACAACTTGACACGGCCGAGCGAGCTAGAGGTGGAAGTCTGTCGTGTACGCTACCAACTGATCGTCACTTTTCATGTCGTATGTGTCAAGTTTTCAACACAACCGGTTGCCACCTACCTCAAAAGGTGACAACTTGACGAGGAGACAACTTGACGGGGAGACAACTTGACGCGGCCGAGCGAGCTAGAGGTGGCAGTCTGTTGTGTACTCTATTGACTGATCGTCACTTTTCACGTCATCTGTGTCAAGTTGTCACCACAACCGGTTACCACCTACCTCAAAAGGTGACAACTTGACGGGGAGACAACTTGACGGGGAGACAACTTGAAGGGGAGACAATTTGACGCGGCCGAGCGAGCTAGAGCTGGCAGTCTGTCGTGTACGCTACCGACTGATCGTCACTTTTCTCGTCGTCTGTGTCAAGTTGTCACCACAACACGTTTCCACCTACCTTAAAAGGTGACAACTAGACGGGGAGACAACTTTACACTGCCGAGCGAGCAAGAGGTGGCAGTCTGTCGTGTACGCTACCGACTGATCGTCACTTTTCACGTCGTCTTTGTCAAGTTGTCACCACAACCGGTTGCCACCTACCTCAAAAGGTGACAACTAGACGGGGAAACAACTTGACACGGCCGAGCGAGCTAGAGGTGGCAGTCTGTCGTGTACGCTACCGACTGATCGTCACTTTTCACGTCGTCTGAGTCAAGTTGTCACCACAACCGGTTGCCACCTACCTCGAAAGGTGACAACTAGACGGGGAAACAACTTGACACGGCCGAGCGAGCTAGAGGTGGAAGTCTGTCGTGTACGCTACCGACTGATCGTCACTTTTCACGTCGTCTGTGTCAAGTTGTCACCACAACCGGTTGCCACCTACCTCAAAAGGTGACAACTTGATGGGGAGACAACTTGACGGGGAGACAACTTGACGCGGCCGAGCGAGCTAGAGGTGGCAGTCTGTTGTGTACGCTATAGACTGATCGTCACTTTTCACGTCGTCTGTGTCAAGTTGTCACCACAACTGGTTGCCACCTACCTCAAAAGGTGACAACTTAACGGGGAGACAACTTGACGGGGAGACAACTTGACGCGGCCGAGCGAGCTAGAGGTGGTAGTCTGTCGTGTACGCTTCCAACTGATCAACACTTTTCATGTCGTCTGTGTCAAGTTGTCACCACAACCGGTTTCCACCCACCTCAAAAGGGGACAACTTGACGGGGAAACAACTTGACGGGGAGACAACTTGACGCGGCCGAGCTAGCTAGAGGTGGCAGTCTGTTGTGTACGCTACCGACTGATCGTCACTTTTCATGTCGTCTGTTTCAAGTTGTCACCACAACCGTTTGCCACCTACCTCAAAAGGTGACAACTAGACGGGGAGACAACTTGACGGGGAGACAACTTGACGGGGAGACAACTTGACGGGGAGACAACTTGACGCGAGCTAGAGGTGGCAGTCTGTCGTGTACGCTACCGACTGATCGTCAATTTTCACGTCATCCGTGTCAAGTTGTCACCACAACATGTTGCCACCTACCTCAAAAGGTGAGAACTTGACGGGGAGACAACTTGATGCGGCCGAGCGAGCTAGAGGTGGCAGTCTGTCGTGTACGCTACCGACTGATCGTCACTTTTCATGTCGTCTGTGTCAAGTTGTCACCAAAACCAGTTGCCACCTACCTCAAAAGGGGACAACTTGACGGGGAGACAACTTGACGCGGCCAAGCGAGCTAGAGGTGGCAGTCTATCGTGTACGCTACCGAGTGATCGTCACATTTCATGTCGTCCGTGTCAAGTTGTCACCACAACATGATGCCACCTACATCAAAAGGGGACAACTTGACGGGGAGACAACTTGACGCTGACGAGGAGAGCTAGAGGTGGCATTCTGTCGTGTACGCTACCAACTGACCGTCACTTTTCACGTCGTCCGTGTCAAGATGTCACCACAACAGGTTGCCCCCTACCTCAAAAGGGGACAACTTGACGGGGAGACAACTTGAGGCGGCCGAGCGAGCTAGAGGTGGCAGTCTAACGTGTACGCTACCGACTGATAGTCACTTTTCACGTCGTCTGTGTCAAGTTTTCACCACAACCGGTTGCCACCTACCTCAAAAGGTGACAACTAGACGGGGAAACAACTTGACACGGCCGAGCGAGCTAGAGGTGGAAGTCTGTCGTGTACGCTACCAACTGATCGTCACTTTTCATGTCGTATGTGTCAAGTTTTCAACACAACCGGTTGCCACCTACCTCAAAAGGTGACAACTTGACGAGGAGACAACTTGACGGGGAGACAACTTGACGCGGCCGAGCGAGCTAGAGGTGGCAGTCTGTTGTGTACTCTATTGACTGATCGTCACTTTTCACGTCATCTGTGTCAAGTTGTCACCACAACCGGTTACCACCTACCTCAAAAGGTGACAACTTGACGGGGAGACAACTTGACGGGGAGACAACTTGAAGGGGAGACAATTTGACGCGGCCGAGCGAGCTAGAGCTGGCAGTCTGTCGTGTACGCTACCGACTGATCGTCACTTTTCTCGTCGTCTGTGTCAAGTTGTCACCACAACACGTTTCCACCTACCTTAAAAGGTGACAACTAGACGGGGAGACAACTTTACACTGCCGAGCGAGCAAGAGGTGGCAGTCTGTCGTGTACGCTACCGACTGATCGTCACTTTTCACGTCGTCCGTGTCAAGTTTTCACCACAACCGGTTGCCACCCACCTCAAAAGGGGACAACTTGACGAGGAGACAACTTGACGCGGCCGAGCGAGCTAGAGGTGGCAGTCTGTCGTGTACGCTACCGACTGATCGTCAATTTTCATGTCGTCAGTGTCAAATTGTCACCACAACCTGTTGACACCTACCTCAAAAGGGGACAACTTGACGAGGAGACAACTTGACGCGGCCGAGCGAGCTAGAGGTGGCAGTCTGTCGTGTACGCTACTTACTGATCGTCACTTTTCACTTCGTCCGTGTCAAGTTGTCACCACAACCGGTTCCTACCTAACTCAAAAGGGGACAACTTGACGGGGAGACAACTTGACGCTGCCGAGCGAGCTAGAGGTGCAGTCTGTTGTGTACGCTACCAACTGATCGTCACTTTTCATGTCGTCTGTGTCAAGTTGTCACCAAAACCGGTTGCCACCTACCTCAAAAGGGGACAACTTGACGGGGAGACAACTTGACGCGGCCGAGCGAGCTAGAGGTGGTAGTCTGTCGTGTACGCTTCCAACTGATCGTCACTTTTCATGTCGTCTGTGTCAAGTTGTCACCACAACCGGTTTCCACCCACCTCAAAAGGGGACAACTTGACGGGGAGACAACTTGACGGGGAGACAACTTGACGCGGCCGAGCTAGCTAGAGGTGGCCGTCTGTTGTTTACGCTACCGACTGATCGTCACTTTTCATGTCGTCTGTGTAAAGTTGTCACCACAACCGGTTGCCACCTACCTCAAAAGGGGACAACTTGACGATGTGATTACTTGACGGGAAGACAACTTCACGCGAGCTAGAGGTGGTAGTCTGTCGTGTACGCTTCCAACTGATCGTCACTTTTCATGTCGTCTGTGTCAAGTTGTCACCACAACCGGTTTCCACCCACCTCAAAAGGGGACAACTTGACGGGGAGACAACTTGGCGGGGAGACAACTTGACGCGGCCGAGCTAGCTAGAGGTGGCCGTCTGTTGTTTACGCTACCGACTGATCGTCACTTTTCATGTCGTCTGTGTAAAGTTGTCACGACAACCGGTTGCCACCTACCTCAAAAGGGGACAACTTGACGATGTGATTACTTGACGGGAAGACAACTTCACGCGAGCTAGAGGTGGCAGTCTGTTGTGTACACGCTAGCCACTGATCATCACTTTTTATGTCGTCTGTGTCAATTTGTCACCACAACCGGTTGCCACCTACCTCAAAAGGGGAGAGCTTGACGGGGAGACATTTTGACACGGCCGAGCGAGCTAGAGGTGGCTATCTGTTGTGTACGCTACCGACTCATCGTCACTTTTCATGTCATCTGTGTCAAGTTGTCACCACAACCGGTTGCCACCTACCTCAAAAGGTGACAACTAGACGGGGAAACAACTTGACACGGCCGAGCGAGCTAGAGGTGGCAGTCTGTCGTGTACGCTACCGACTGATCGTCACTTTTCACGTCGTCTGTGTCAAGTTGTCACCAAAACCGTTTGCCACCTACCTCAAAAGGGGACAACTTGACGGGGAGACAACTTGACGAGGAGACAACTTGACGCGGCCGAGCGAGCTAGAGGTGACAGTCTGTTGTGTACGCTACCGACTGATCGTCACTTTTCACGTCGTGTTTGTCAAGTTGTCACCACAACCGGTTGCCACCTACCTCAAAAGGTGACAACTAGACGGGGAAACAACTTGACACGGCCGAGCGAGCTAGAGGTGGCAGTCTGTCGTGTACGCTACCGACTGATCGTCACTTTTCACGTCGTCTGAGTCAAGTTGTCACCACAACCGGTTGCCACCTACCTCGAAAGGTGACAACTAGACGGGGAAACAACTTGACACGGCCGAGCGAGCTAGAGGTGGCAGTCTGTCGTGTACGCTACCGACTGATCGTCACTTTTCATGTCGTCTGTGTCAAGTTGTCACCAAAACCAGTTGCCACCTACCTCAAAAGGGGACAACTTGACGGGGAGACAACTTGACGCGGCCAAGCGAGCTAGAGGTGGCAGTCTATCGTGTACGCTACCGAGTGATCGTCACATTTCATGTCGTCCGTGTCAAGTTGTCACCACAACATGATGCCACCTACATCAAAAGGGGACAACTTGACGGGGAGACAACTTGACGCTGACGAGGAGAGCTAGAGGTGGCATTCTGTCGTGTACGCTACCAACTGACCGTCACTTTTCACGTCGTCCGTGTCAAGATGTCACCACAACAGGTTGCCCCCTACCTCAAAAGGGGACAACTTGACGGGGAGACAACTTGAGGCGGCCGAGCGAGCTAGAGGTGGCAGTCTAACGTGTACGCTACCGACTGATAGTCACTTTTCACGTCGTCTGTGTCAAGTTTTCACCACAACCGGTTGCCACCTACCTCAAAAGGTGACAACTAGACGGGGAAACAACTTGACACGGCCGAGCGAGCTAGAGGTGGAAGTCTGTCGTGTACGCTACCAACTGATCGTCACTTTTCATGTCGTATGTGTCAAGTTTTCAACACAACCGGTTGCCACCTACCTCAAAAGGTGACAACTTGACGAGGAGACAACTTGACGGGGAGACAACTTGACGCGGCCGAGCGAGCTAGAGGTGGCAGTCTGTTGTGTACTCTATTGACTGATCGTCACTTTTCACGTCATCTGTGTCAAGTTGTCACCACAACCGGTTACCACCTACCTCAAAAGGTGACAACTTGACGGGGAGACAACTTGACAGGGAGACAACTTGAAGGGGAGACAATTTGACGCGGCCGAGCGAGCTAGACCTGGCAGTCTGTCGTGTACGCTACCGACTGATCGTCACTTTTCTCGTCGTCTGTGTCAAGTTGTCACCACAACACGTTTCCACCTACCTTAAAAGGTGACAACTAGACGGGGAGACAACTTTACACTGCCGAGCGAGCAAGAGGTGGCAGTCTGTCGTGTACGCTACCGACTGATCGTCACTTTTCACGTCGTCCGTGTCAAGTTTTCACCACAACCGGTTGCCACCCACCTCAAAAGGGGACAACTTAACGAGGAGACAACTTGACGCGGCTGAGCGAGCTAGAGGTGGCAGTCTGTCGTGTACGCTACCGACTGATCGTCACTTTTCATGTCGTCTGTGTCAGGTTGTCACCACAACCGGTTGCCACCCACCTCAAAAGGGGACAACTTGACGAGGAGACAACTTGACGCGGCCGAGCGAGCTAGAGGTGGCAGTCTGTCGTGTACGCTACCGACTGATCGTCAATTTTCATGTCGTCAGTGTCAAATTGTCACCACAACCTGTTGACACCTACCTCAAAAGGGGACAACTTGACGAGGAGACAACTTGACGCGGCCGAGCGAGCTAGAGGTGGCAGTCTGTCGTGTACGCTACTTACTGATCGTCACTTTTCACTTCGTCCGTGTCAAGTTGTCACCACAACCGGTTCCTACCTAACTCAAAAGGGGACAACTTGACGGGGAGACAACTTGACGCTGCCGAGCGAGCTAGAGGTGCAGTCTGTTGTGTACGCTACCAACTGATCGTCACTTTTCATGTCGTCTGTGTCAAGTTGTCACCACAACCGGTTGCCACCTACCTCAAAAGGGGACAACTTGACGGGGAGACAACTTGACGCGGCCGAGCGAGCTAGAGGTGGTAGTCTGTCGTGTACGCTTCCAACTGATCGTCACTTTTCATGTCGTCTGTGTCAAGTTGTCACCACAACCGGTTTCCACCCACCTCAAAAGGGGACAACTTGACGGGGAGACAACTTGACGGGGAGACAACTTGACGCGGCCGAGCTAGCTAGAGGTGGCCGTCTGTTGTTTACGCTACCGACTGATCGTCACTTTTCATGTCGTCTGTGTAAAGTTGTCACCACAACCGGTTGCCACCTACCTCAAAAGGGGACAACTTGACGATGTGATTACTTGACGGGAAGACAACTTCACGCGAGCTAGAGGTGGTAGTCTGTCGTGTACGCTTCCAACTGATCGTCACTTTTCATGTCGTCTGTGTCAAGTTGTCACCACAACCGGTTTCCACCCACCTCAAAAGGGGACAACTTGACGGGGAGACAACTTGACGGGGAGACAACTTGACGGGGAGACAACTTGACGCGGCCGAGCTAGCTAGAGGTGGCCGTCTGTTGTTTACGCTACCGACTGATCGTCACTTTTCATGTCGTCTGTGTAAAGTTGTCACGACAACCGGTTGCCACCTACCTCAAAAGGGGACAACTTGACGATGTGATTACTTGACGGGAAGACAACTTCACGCGAGCTAGAGGTGGCAGTCTGTTGTGTACACGCTAGCCACTGATCATCACTTTTTATGTCGTCTGTGTCAATTTGTCACCACAACCGGTTGCCACCTACCTCAAAAGGGGAGAGCTTGACGGGGAGACATTTTGACACGGCCGAGCGAGCTAGAGGTGGCTATCTGTTGTGTACGCTACCGACTCATCGTCACTTTTCATGTCATCTGTGTCAAGTTGTCACCACAACCGGTTGCCACCTACCTCAAAAGGTGACAACTAGACGGGGAAACAACTTGACACGGCCGAGCGAGCTAGAGGTGGCAGTCTGTCGTGTACGCTACCGACTGATCGTCACTTTTCACGTCGTCTGTGTCAAGTTGTCACCAAAACCGTTTGCCACCTACCTCAAAAGGGGACAACTTGACGGGGAGACAACTTGACGAGGAGACAACTTGACGCGGCCGAGCGAGCTAGAGGTGACAGTCTGTTGTGTACGCTACCGACTGATCGTCACTTTTCACGTCGTCTTTGTCAAGTTGTCACCACAACCGGTTGCCACCTACCTCAAAAGGTGACAACTAGACGGGGAAACAACTTGACACGGCCGAGCGAGCTAGAGGTGGCAGTCTGTCGTGTACGCTACCGACTGATCGTCACTTTTCACGTCGTCTGAGTCAAGTTGTCACCACAACCGGTTGCCACCTACCTCGAAAGGTGACAACTAGACGGGGAAACAACTTGACACGGCCGAGCGAGCTAGAGGTGGAAGTCTGTCGTGTACGCTACCGACTGATCGTCACTTTTCACGTCGTCTGTGTCAAGTTGTCACCACAACCGGTTGCCACCTACCTCAAAAGGTGACAACTTGATGGGGAGACAACTTGACGGGGAGACAACTTGACGCGGCCGAGCGAGCTAGAGGTGGCAGTCTGTTGTGTACGCTATAGACTGATCGTCACTTTTCACGTCGTCTGTGTCAAGTTGTCACCACAACTGGTTGCCACCTACCTCAAAAGGTGACAACTTAACGGGGAGACAACTTGACGGGGAGACAACTTGACGCGGCCGAGCGAGCTAGAGGTGGTAGTCTGTCGTGTACGCTTCCAACTGATCAACACTTTTCATGTCGTCTGTGTCAAGTTGTCACCACAACCGGTTTCCACCCACCTCAAAAGGGGACAACTTGACGGGGAAACAACTTGACGGGGAGACAACTTGACGCGGCCGAGCTAGCTAGAGGTGGCAGTCTGTTGTGTACGCTACCGACTGATCGTCACTTTTCATGTCGTCTGTTTCAAGTTGTCACCACAACCGTTTGCCACCTACCTCAAAAGGTGACAACTAGACGGGGAGACAACTTGACGGGGAGACAACTTGACGGGGAGACAACTTGACGGGGAGACAACTTGACGCGAGCTAGAGGTGGCAGTCTGTCGTGTACGCTACCGACTGATCGTCAATTTTCACGTCATCCGTGTCAAGTTGTCACCACAACATGTTGCCACCTACCTCAAAAGGTGAGAACTTGACGGGGAGACAACTTGATGCGGCCGAGCGAGCTAGAGGTGGCAGTCTGTCGTGTACGCTACCGACTGATCGTCACTTTTCATGTCGTCTGTGTCAAGTTGTCACCAAAACCAGTTGCCACCTACCTCAAAAGGGGACAACTTGACGGGGAGACAACTTGACGCGGCCAAGCGAGCTAGAGGTGGCAGTCTATCGTGTACGCTACCGAGTGATCGTCACATTTCATGTCGTCCGTGTCAAGTTGTCACCACAACATGATGCCACCTACATCAAAAGGGGACAACTTGACGGGGAGACAACTTGACGCTGACGAGGAGAGCTAGAGGTGGCATTCTGTCGTGTACGCTACCAACTGACCGTCACTTTTCACGTCGTCCGTGTCAAGATGTCACCACAACAGGTTGCCCCCTACCTCAAAAGGGGACAACTTGACGGGGAGACAACTTGAGGCGGCCGAGCGAGCTAGAGGTGGCAGTCTAACGTGTACGCTACCGACTGATAGTCACTTTTCACGTCGTCTGTGTCAAGTTTTCACCACAACCGGTTGCCACCTACCTCAAAAGGTGACAACTAGACGGGGAAACAACTTGACACGGCCGAGCGAGCTAGAGGTGGAAGTCTGTCGTGTACGCTACCAACTGATCGTCACTTTTCATGTCGTATGTGTCAAGTTTTCAACACAACCGGTTGCCACCTACCTCAAAAGGTGACAACTTGACGAGGAGACAACTTGACGGGGAGACAACTTGACGCGGCCGAGCGAGCTAGAGGTGGCAGTCTGTTGTGTACTCTATTGACTGATCGTCACTTTTCACGTCATCTGTGTCAAGTTGTCACCACAACCGGTTACCACCTACCTCAAAAGGTGACAACTTGACGGGGAGACAACTTGACGGGGAGACAACTTGAAGGGGAGACAATTTGACGCGGCCGAGCGAGCTAGAGCTGGCAGTCTGTCGTGTACGCTACCGACTGATCGTCACTTTTCTCGTCGTCTGTGTCAAGTTGTCACCACAACACGTTTCCACCTACCTTAAAAGGTGACAACTAGACGGGGAGACAACTTTACACTGCCGAGCGAGCAAGAGGTGGCAGTCTGTCGTGTACGCTACCGACTGATCGTCACTTTTCACGTCGTCCGTGTCAAGTTTTCACCACAACCGGTTGCCACCCACCTCAAAAGGGGACAACTTAACGAGGAGACAACTTGACGCGGCTGAGCGAGCTAGAGGTGGCAGTCTGTCGTGTACGCTACCGACTGATCGTCACTTTTCATGTCGTCTGTGTCAGGTTGTCACCACAACCGGTTGCCACCCACCTCAAAAGGGGACAACTTGACCAGGAGACAACTTGACGCGGCCGAGCGAGCTAGAGGTGGCAGTCTGTCGTGTACGCTACCGACTGATCGTCAATTTTCATGTCGTCAGTGTCAAATTGTCACCACAACCTGTTGACACCTACCTCAAAAGGGGACAACTTGACGAGGAGACAACTTGACGCGGCCGAGCGAGCTAGAGGTGGCAGTCTGTCGTGTACGCTACTTACTGATCGTCACTTTTCACTTCGTCCGTGTCAAGTTGTCACCACAACCGGTTCCTACCTAACTCAAAAGGGGACAACTTGACAGGGAGACAACTTGACGCTGCCGAGCGAGCTAGAGGTGCAGTCTGTTGTGTACGCTACCAACTGATCGTCACTTTTCATGTCGTCTGTGTCAAGTTGTCACCACAACCGGTTGCCACCTACCTCAAACGGGGACAACTTGACGGGGAGACAACTTGACGCGGCCGAGCGAGCTAGAGGTGGTAGTCTGTCGTGTACGCTTCCAACTGATCGTCACTTTTCATGTCGTCTGTGTCAAGTTGTCACCACAACCGGTTTCCACCCACCTCAAAAGGGGACAACTTGACGGGGAGACAACTTGACGGGGAGACAACTTGACGCGGCCGAGCTAGCTAGAGGTGGCCGTCTGTTGTTTACGCTACCGACTGATCGTCACTTTTCATGTCGTCTGTGTAAAGTTGTCACCACAACCGGTTGCCACCTACCTCAAAAGGGGACAACTTGACGATGTGATTACTTGACGGGAAGACAACTTCACGCGAGCTAGAGGTGGCAGTCTGTTGTGTACACGCTAGCCACTGATCATCACTTTTTATGTCGTCTGTGTCAATTTGTCACCACAACCGGTTGCCACCTACCTCAAAAGGGGAGAGCTTGACGGGGAGACATTTTGACACGGCCGAGCGAGCTAGAGGTGGCTATCTGTTGTGTACGCTACCGACTCATCGTCACTTTTCATGTCATCTGTGTCAAGTTGTCACCACAACCGGTTGCCACCTACCTCAAAAGGTGACAACTAGACGGGGAAACAACTTGACACAGCCGAGCGAGCTAGAGGTGGCAGTCTGTCGTGTACGCTACCGACTGATCGTCACTTTTCACGTCGTCTGTGTCAAGTTGTCACCAAAACCGTTTGCCACCTACCTCAAAAGGGGACAACTTGACGGGGAGACAACTTGACGAGGAGACAACTTGACGCGGCCGAGCGAGCTAGAGGTGACAGTCTGTTGTGTACGCTACCGACTGATCGTCACTTTTCACGTCGTCTTTGTCAAGTTGTCACCACAACCGGTTGCCACCTACCTCAAAAGGTGACAACTAGACGGGGAAACAACTTGACACGGCCGAGCGAGCTAGAGGTGGCAGTCTGTCGTGTACGCTACCGACTGATCGTCACTTTTCACGTCGTCTGAGTCAAGTTGTCACCACAACCGGTTGCCACCTACCTCGAAAGGTGACAACTAGACGGGGAAACAACTTGACACGGCCGAGCTAGCTAGAGGTGGAAGTCTGTCGTGTACGCTACCGACTGATCGTCACTTTTCACGTCGTCTGTGTCAAGTTGTCACCACAACCGGTTGCCACCTACCTCAAAAGGTGACAACTTGATGGGGAGACAACTTGACGGGGAGACAACTTGACGCGGCCGAGCGAGCTAGAGGTGGCAGTCTGTTGTGTACGCTATAGACTGATCGTCACTTTTCACGTCGTCTGTGTCAAGTTGTCACCACAACTGGTTGCCACCTACCTCAAAAGGTGACAACTTAACGGGGAGACAACTTGACGGGGAGACAACTTGACGCGGCCGAGCGAGCTAGAGGTGGTAGTCTGCCGTGTACGCTTCCAACTGATCGTCACTTTTCATGTCGTCTGTGTCAAGTTGTCACCACAACCGGTTTCCACCCACCTCAAAAGGGGACAACTTGACGGGGAAACAACTTGACGGGGAGACAACTTGACGCGGCCGAGCTAGCTAGAGGTGGCAGTCTGTTGTGTACGCTACCGACTGATCGTCACTTTTCATGTCGTCTGTTTCAAGTTGTCACCACAACCGTTTGCCACCTACCTCAAAAGGTGACAACTAGACGGGGAGACAACTTGACGGGGAGACAACTTGACGCGAGCTAGAGGTGGCAGTCTGTCGTGTACGCTACCGACTGATCGTCAATTTTCACGTCATCCGTGTCAAGTTGTCACCACAACATGTTGCCACCTACCTCAAAAGGTGAGAACTTGACGGGGAGACAACTTGATGCGGCCGAGCGAGCTAGAGGTGGCAGTCTGTCGTGTACGCTACCGACTGATCGTCACTTTTCATGTCGTCTGTGTCAAGTTGTCACCAAAACCAGTTGCCACCTACCTCAAAAGGGGACAACTTGACGGGGAGACAACTTGACGCGGCCAAGCGAGCTAGAGGTGGCAGTCTATCGTGTACGCTACCGAGTGATCGTCACATTTCATGTCGTCCGTGTCAAGTTGTCACCACAACATGTTGCCACCTACATCAAAAGGGGACAACTTGACGGGGAGACAACTTGACGCGGACGAGGAGAGCTAGAGGTGGCATTCTGTCGTGTACGCTACCGACTGACCGTCACTTTTCACGTCGTCCGTGTCAAGATGTCACCACAACAGGTTGCCCCCTACCTCAAAAGGGGACAACTTGACGGGGAGACAACTTGAGGCGGCCGAGTGAGCTAGAGGTGGAAGTCTGTCGTGTACGCTACCGATTGATCGTCACTTTTCATGTCGTATGTGTCAAGTTTTCAACACAACCGGTTGCAACCTACCTCAAAAGGTGACAACTTGACGAGGAGACAACTTGACGGGGAGACAACTTGACGCGGCCGAGCGAGCTAGAGGTGGCAGTCTGTTGTGTACGCTATTGACTGATCGTCACTTTTCACGTCATCTGTGTCAAGTTGTCACCACAACCGGTTGCCACCTACCTCAAAAGGTGACAACTTGACGGGGAGACAACTTGACGGGGAGACAACTTGAAGGGGAGACAACTTGACGCGGCCGAGCGAGCTAGAGCTGGCAGTCTGTCGTGTACGCTACCGACTGATCGTCACTTTTCTCGTAGTCTGTGTCAAGTTGTCACCACAACACGTTTCCACCTACATTAAAAGGTGACAACTAGACGGGGAGTCAACTTTACACTGCCGAGCGAGCAAGAGGTGGCAGTCTGTCGTGTACGCTACCGACAGATCGTCACTTTTCACGTCGTCCGTGTCAAGTTTTCACCACAACCGGTTGCCACCCACCTCCAAAGGGGACAACTTAACGAGGAGACAACTTGACGCGGCTGAGCGAGCTAGAGGTGGCAGTCTGTCGTGTACGCTACCGACTGATCGTCACTTTTCATGTCGTCTGTGTCAGGTTGTCACCACAACCGGTTGCCACCCACCTCAAAAGGGGACAACTTGACGAGGAGACAACTTTACGCGGCCGAGCGAGCTAGAGGTGGCAGTCTGTCGTGTACGCTACCGACTGATCGTCAATTTTCATGTCGTCAGTGTCAAATTGTCACCACAACCTGTTGACACCTACCTCAAAAGGGGACAACTTGACGAGGAGACAACTTGACGCGGCCGAGCGAGCTAGAGGTGGCAGTCTGTCGTGTACGCTACTTACTGATCGTCACTTTTCACTTCGTCCGTGTCAAGTTGTCACCACAACCGGTTCCTACCTAACTCAAAAGGGGACAACTTGACGGGGAGACAACTTGACGCTGCCGAGCGAGCTAGAGGTGCAGTCTGTTGTGTACGCTACCAACTGATCGTCACTTTTCATGTCGTCTGTGTCAAGTTGTCACCACAACAGGTTGCCACCTACCTCAAAAGGGGACAACTTGACGGGGAGACAACTTGACGCGGCCGAGCGAGCTAGAGGTGGTAGTCTGTCGTGTACGCTTCCAACTGATCGTCACTTTTCATGTCGTCTGTGTCAAGTTGTCACCACAACCGGTTTCCACCCACCTCAAAAGGGGACAACTTGACGGGGAGACAACTTGACGGGGAGACAACTTGACGCGGCCGAGCTAGCTAGAGGTGGCCGTCTGTTGTTTACGCTACCGACTGATCGTCACTTTTCATGTCGTCTGTTTCAAGTGTTCACCACAACCGTTTGCCACCTACCTCAAAAAGGGGACAACTTGACGGGGAGACAACTTGACGCGGCCGAGTGAGCTTGAGGTGGCAGTCTGTCGTGTACGCTACCGACTGATCGTCACTTTTCATGTCGTCTGTGTAAAGTTGTCACCACAACCGGTTGCCACCTACCTCAAAAGGGGACAACTTGACGATGTGATTACTTGACGGGAAGACAACTTCACGCGAGCTAGAGGTGGCAGTCTGTTGTGTACACGCTAGCCACTGATCATCACTTTTTATGTCGTCTGTGTCAATTTGTCACCACAACCGGTTGCCACCTACCTCAAAAGGGGACAGCTTGACGGGGAGACATTTTGACACGGCCGAGCGAGCTAGAGGTGGCTATCTGTCGTGTACGCTACCGACTCATCGTCACTTTTCATGTCATCTGTGTCAAGTTGTCACCACAACCGGTTGCCACCTACCTTAAAAGGTGACAACTAGACGGGGAAACAACTTGACATGGCCGAGCGAGCTAGAGGTGGCAGTCTGTCGTGTACGCTACCGACTGATCGTCACTTTTCACGTCGTCTGTGTCAAGTTGTCACCAAAACCGTTTGCCACCTACCTCAAAAGGGGACAACTTGACGGGGAGACAACTTGACGGGGAGACAACTTGACGCGGCCGAGCAAGCTAGAGGTGACAGTCTGTTGTGTACGCTACCGACTGATCGTCACTTTTCACGTCGCCTTTGTCAAGTTGTCACCACAACCGGTTGCCACCTACCTCAAAAGGTGACAACTAGACGGGGAAACAACTTGACACGGCCGAGCGAGCTAGAGGTGGAAGTTTGTCGTGTACGCTACCGACTGATCGTCACTTTTCACGTCGTCTGTGTCAAGTTGTCACCACAACTGGTTGCCACCTACCTCAAAAGGTGACAACTTAACGGGGAGACAACTTGACGGGGAGACAACTTGACGCGGCCGAGCGAGCTAGAGGTGGTAGTCTGTCGTGTACGCTTCCAACTGATCGTCACTTTTCATGTAGTCTGTGTCAAGTTGTCACCACAACCGGTTTCCACCCACCTCAAAAGGGGACAACTTGACGGGGAAACAACTTGACGGGGAGACAACTTGACGCGGCCGAGCTAGCTAGAGGTGGCAGTCTGTTGTGTACGCTACCGACTGATCGTCACTTTTCATGTCGTCTGTGTCAAGTTGTAACCACAACCGGTTGCCACCTACCTCAAAAGGGGACAGCTTGACGGGGAGACATCTTGACACGGCCGAGCGAGCTAGAGGTGGCTGTCTGTCGTGTACGCTACCAACTCATCGTCACTTTTCATGTCGTCTGTTTTAAGTTGTCACCACAACCGTTTGCCACCTACCTCAAAAGGGGACAACTTGACGGGGAGACAACTTGACGCGGCCGAGTGAGCTTGAGGTGGCAGTCTGTCGTGTACGCTACCGACTGATCGTCACTTTTCATGTCGTCTGTGTAAAGTTGTGACCACAACCGGTTGCCACCTACCTCAAAAGGGGACAACTTGACGATGGGATTACTTGACGGGAAGACAACTTGACGCGAGCTAGAGGTGGCAGTCTGTTGTGTACGCTAACCACTGATCATCACTTTTCATGTCGTCTGTGTCAAGTTGTAACCACAACCGGTTGCCACCTACCTCAAAAGGGGACAGCTTGACGGGGAGACATCTTGACACGGCCGAGCGAGCTAGAGGAGGCTGTCTGTCGTGTACGCTACCAACTCATCGTCACTTTTCATGTCGTCTGTGTCAAGTTGTCACCACAACCGGTTGCCACCTACCTCAAAAGGTGACAACTAGACGGGGAAACAACTTGACACGGCCGAGCGCGCTAGAGGTGGCAGTCTGTCGTGTACGCTACCGACTGATCGTCACTTTTCACGTCGTCTGTGTCAAGTTGTCACCAAAACCGGTTGCCACCTACCTCAAAAGGGGACAACTTGACGGGGAGACAACTTGACGCGGCCGAGCGAGCTAGAGGTGACAGTCTGTTGTGTACGCTACCGACTGATCGTCACTTTTCACGTCGTCTTTGTCAAGTTGTCACCACAACCGGTTGCCACCTACCTCAAAAGGTGACAACTAGACGGGGAAACAACTTGACACGGCCGAGCGAGCTAGAGGTGGCAGTCTGTCGTGTACGCTACCGACTGATCGTCACTTTTTACGTCGTCTGTGTCAAGTTGTCACCACAACCGGTTGCCACCTACCTCAAAAGGTGACAACTAGACGGGGAAACAACTTGACACGGCCGAGCGAGCTAGAGGTGGAAGTCTGTCGTTTACGCTACCGACTGATCGGCACTTTTCATGTCGTCTGTGTTAAGTTTTTACCACAACCGGTTGCCACCTACCTCAAAAGGTGACAACTTGACGGGGAGACAACATGACGCGGCCGAGCAAGCTAGAGGTGGAAGTCTGTTGTGTACGCTATTGACTGATCGTCACTTTTCACGTCGTCTGTGTCAAGTTGTCACCACAACCGGTTGCCACCTACCTCAAAAGGTGACAACTTGACGGGGAGACAACTTGACGGGGAGACAACTTGAAGGGGAGACAACTTGACGCGGCCGAGCGAGCTAGAGCTGGCAGTCTGTCGTGTACGCTACCGACTGATCGTCACTTTTCTCGTCGTCTGTGTCAAGTTGTCACCACAACAGGTTGCCACCCACCTCAAAAAGGGACAACTTGACGAGGAGACAACTTGACGCGGCCGAGCGAGCTAGAGGTGGCAGTCTGTCGTGTACGCTACCGACTGATCGTCAATTTTCATGTCGTCAGTGTCAAGTTGTCACCACAACCGGTTGCCACCCACCTCAAAAAGGGACAACTTAACGAGGAGACAACTTGACGTGGCTGAGTGAGCTAGAGGTGGCAGTCTGTCGTGTACGCTACCGACTGATCGTCACTTTTCATGTCGTCTGTGTCAGGTTGTCACCACATCCGGTTGCCACCCACCTCAAAAGGGGACAACTTGACGAGGAGACAACTTGACGCGGCCGAGCGAGCTAGAGGTGGCAGTCTGTCGTGTACGCTACCGACTGATCGTCAATTTTCATGTCGTCAGTGTCAAGTTGTCCCCACAACCTGTTGACACCTACCTCAAAAGGGGACAACTTGACGAGGAGCCATCTTGACGTGGCCGAGCGAGCTAGAGGTGGCAGTCTGTCGTGTACGCTACTTACTGATCGTCACTTTTCACTTCGTCCGTGTCAAGTTGTCACCACAACCGGTTCCCATCTAACTCAAAAGGGGACAACTTGACGGGGAGACAACTTGACGCTGCCGAGCGAGCTAGAGGTGCAGTCTGTTGTGTACGCTACCAACTGATCGTCACTTTTCATGTCGTCTGTGTCAAGTTGTCACCACAAAAAGGTTGCCACCTACCTCAAAAGGGGACAACTTGACGGGGAGACAACTTGACGCGGCCGAGCGTGCTAGAGGTGGTAGTCTGTCGTGTACGCTTCCAACTGATCGTTACTTTTCATGTCGTCTGTGTCAAGTTGTCACCACAACCGGTTTCCACCCACCTCAAAAGGGGACAACTTGACGGGGAAACAACTTGACGGGGAGACAACTTGACGCGGCCGAGCTAGCTAGAGGTGGCAGTCTGTTGTGTACGCTACCGACTGATCGTCACTTTTCATGTCGTCTGTTTCAAGTTGTCACCACAACCGTTTGCCACCTACCTCAAAAGGTGACAACTAGACGGGGAGACAACTTGACGGGGAGACAACTTGACGGGGAGACAACTTGACGGGGAGACAACTTGACGCGAGCTAGAGGTGGCAGTCTGTCGTGTACGCTACCGACTGATCGTCAATTTTCACGTCATCCGTGTCAAGTTGTCACCACAACATGTTGCCACCTACCTCAAAAGGTGAGAACTTGACGGGGAGACAACTTGATGCGGCCGAGCGAGCTAGAGGTGGCAGTCTGTCATGTACGCTACCGACTGATCGTCACTTTTCATGTCGTCTGTGTCAAGTTGTCACCAAAACCAGTTGCCACCTACCTCAAAAGGGGACAACTTGACGGGGAGACAACTTGACGCGGCCAAGCGAGCTAGAGGTGGCAGTCTATCGTGTACGCTACCGAGTGATCGTCACATTTCATGTCGTCCGTGTCAAGTTGTCACCACAACATGATGCCACCTACATCAAAAGGGGACAACTTGACGGGGAGACAACTTGACGCTGACGAGGAGAGCTAGAGGTGGCATTCTGTCGTGTACGCTACCAACTGACCGTCACTTTTCACGTCGTCCGTGTCAAGATGTCACCACAACAGGTTGCCCCCTACCTCAAAAGGGGACAACTTGACGGGGAGACAACTTGAGGCGGCCGAGCGAGCTAGAGGTGGAAGTCTGTCGTGTACGCTACCAACTGATCGTCACTTTTCATGTCGTATGTGTCAAGTTTTCAACACAACCGGTTGCCACCTACCTCAAAAGGTGACAACTTGACGAGGAGACAACTTGACGGGGAGACAACTTGACGCGGCCGAGCGAGCTAGAGGTGGCAGTCTGTTGTGTACTCTATTGACTGATCGTCACTTTTCACGTCATCTGTGTCAAGTTGTCACCACAACCGGTTACCACCTACCTCAAAAGGTGACAACTTGACGGGGAGACAACTTGACGGGGAGACAACTTGAAGGGGAGACAATTTGACGCGGCCGAGCGAGCTAGAGCTGGCAGTCTGTCGTGTACGCTACCGACTGATCGTCACTTTTCTCGTCGTCTGTGTCAAGTTGTCACCACAACACGTTTCCACCTACCTTAAAAGGTGACAACTAGACGGGGAGACAACTTTACACTGCCGAGCGAGCAAGAGGTGGCAGTCTGTCGTGTACGCTACCGACTGATCGTCACTTTTCACGTCGTCCGTGTCAAGTTTTCACCACAACCGGTTGCCACCCACCTCAAAAGGGGACAACTTAACGAGGAGACAACTTGACGCGGCTGAGCGAGCTAGAGGTGGCAGTCTGTCGTGTACGCTACCGACTGATCGTCACTTTTCATGTCGTCTGTGTCAGGTTGTCACCACAACCGGTTGCCACCCACCTCAAAAGGGGACAACTTGACGAGGAGACAACTTGACGCGGCCGAGCGAGCTAGAGGTGGCAGTCTGTCGTGTACGCTACCGACTGATCGTCAATTTTCATGTCGTCAGTGTCAAATTGTCACCACAACCTGTTGACACCTACCTCAAAAGGGGACAACTTGACGAGGAGACAACTTGACGCGGCCGAGCGAGCTAGAGGTGGCAGTCTGTCGTGTACGCTACTTACTGATCGTCACTTTTCACTTCGTCCGTGTCAAGTTGTCACCACAACCGGTTCCTACCTAACTCAAAAGGGGACAACTTGACAGGGAGACAACTTGACGCTGCCGAGCGAGCTAGAGGTGCAGTCTGTTGTGTACGCTACCAACTGATCGTCACTTTTCATGTCGTCTGTGTCAAGTTGTCACCACAACCGGTTGCCACCTACCTCAAAAGGGGACAACTTGACGGGGAGACAACTTGACGCGGCCGAGCGAGCTAGAGGTGGTAGTCTGTCGTGTACGCTTCCAACTGATCGTCACTTTTCATGTCGTCTGTGTCAAGTTGTCACCACAACCGGTTTCCACCCACCTCAAAAGGGGACAACTTGACGGGGAGACAACTTGACGGGGAGACAACTTGACGCGGCCGAGCTAGCTAGAGGTGGCCGTCTGTTGTTTACGCTACCGACTGATCGTCACTTTTCATGTCGTCTGTGTAAAGTTGTCACCACAACCGGTTGCCACCTACCTCAAAAGGGGACAACTTGACGATGTGATTACTTGACGGGAAGACAACTTCACGCGAGCTAGAGGTGGCAGTCTGTTGTGTACACGCTAGCCACTGATCATCACTTTTTATGTCGTCTGTGTCAATTTGTCACCACAACCGGTTGCCACCTACCTCAAAAGGGGAGAGCTTGACGGGGAGACATTTTGACACGGCCGAGCGAGCTAGAGGTGGCTATCTGTTGTGTACGCTACCGACTCATCGTCACTTTTCATGTCATCTGTGTCAAGTTGTCACCACAACCGGTTGCCACCTACCTCAAAAGGTGACAACTAGACGGGGAAACAACTTGACACGGCCGAGCGAGCTAGAGGTGGCAGTCTGTCGTGTACGCTACCGACTGATCGTCACTTTTCACGTCGTCTGTGTCAAGTTGTCACCAAAACCGTTTGCCACCTACCTCAAAAGGGGACAACTTGACGGGGAGACAACTTGACGAGGAGACAACTTGACGCGGCCGAGCGAGCTAGAGGTGACAGTCTGTTGTGTACGCTACCGACTGATCGTCACTTTTCACGTCGTCTTTGTCAAGTTGTCACCACAACCGGTTGCCACCTACCTCAAAAGGTGACAACTAGACGGGGAAACAACTTGACACGGCCGAGCGAGCTAGAGGTGGCAGTCTGTCGTGTACGCTACCGACTGATCGTCACTTTTCACGTCGTCTGAGTCAAGTTGTCACCACAACCGGTTGCCACCTACCTCGAAAGGTGACAACTAGACGGGGAAACAACTTGACACGGCCGAGCGAGCTAGAGGTGGAAGTCTGTCGTGTACGCTACCGACTGATCGTCACTTTTCACGTCGTCTGTGTCAAGTTGTCACCACAACCGGTTGCCACCTACCTCAAAAGGTGACAACTTGATGGGGAGACAACTTGACGGGGAGACAACTTGACGCGGCCGAGCGAGCTAGAGGTGGCAGTCTGTTGTGTACGCTATAGACTGATCGTCACTTTTCACGTCGTCTGTGTCAAGTTGTCACCACAACTGGTTGCCACCTACCTCAAAAGGTGACAACTTAACGGGGAGACAACTTGACGGGGAGACAACTTGACGCGGCCGAGCGAGCTAGAGGTGGTAGTCTGCCGTGTACGCTTCCAACTGATCGTCACTTTTCATGTCGTCTGTGTCAAGTTGTCACCACAACCGGTTTCCACCCACCTCAAAAGGGGACAACTTGACGGGGAAACAACTTGACGGGGAGACAACTTGACGCGGCCGAGCTAGCTAGAGGTGGCAGTCTGTTGTGTACGCTACCGACTGATCGTCACTTTTCATGTCGTCTGTTTCAAGTTGTCACCACAACCGTTTGCCACCTACCTCAAAAGGTGACAACTAGACGGGGAGACAACTTGACGGGGAGACAACTTGACGCGAGCTAGAGGTGGCAGTCTGTCGTGTACGCTACCGACTGATCGTCAATTTTCACGTCATCCGTGTCAAGTTGTCACCACAACATGTTGCCACCTACCTCAAAAGGTGAGAACTTGACGGGGAGACAACTTGATGCGGCCGAGCGAGCTAGAGGTGGCAGTCTGTCGTGTACGCTACCGACTGATCGTCACTTTTCATGTCGTCTGTGTCAAGTTGTCACCAAAACCAGTTGCCACCTACCTCAAAAGGGGACAACTTGACGGGGAGACAACTTGACGCGGCCAAGCGAGCTAGAGGTGGCAGTCTATCGTGTACGCTACCGAGTGATCGTCACATTTCATGTCGTCCGTGTCAAGTTGTCACCACAACATGTTGCCACCTACATCAAAAGGGGACAACTTGACGGGGAGACAACTTGACGCGGACGAGGAGAGCTAGAGGTGGCATTCTGTCGTGTACGCTACCGACTGACCGTCACTTTTCACGTCGTCCGTGTCAAGATGTCACCACAACAGGTTGCCCCCTACCTCAAAAGGGGACAACTTGACGGGGAGACAACTTGAGGCGGCCGAGTGAGCTAGAGGTGGAAGTCTGTCGTGTACGCTACCGATTGATCGTCACTTTTCATGTCGTATGTGTCAAGTTTTCAACACAACCGGTTGCAACCTACCTCAAAAGGTGACAACTTGACGAGGAGACAACTTGACGGGGAGACAACTTGACGCGGCCGAGCGAGCTAGAGGTGGCAGTCTGTTGTGTACGCTATTGACTGATCGTCACTTTTCACGTCATCTGTGTCAAGTTGTCACCACAACCGGTTGCCACCTACCTCAAAAGGTGACAACTTGACGGGGAGACAACTTGACGGGGAGACAACTTGAAGGGGAGACAACTTGACGCGGCCGAGCGAGCTAGAGCTGGCAGTCTGTCGTGTACGCTACCGACTGATCGTCACTTTTCTCGTAGTCTGTGTCAAGTTGTCACCACAACACGTTTCCACCTACATTAAAAGGTGACAACTAGACGGGGAGTCAACTTTACACTGCCGAGCGAGCAAGAGGTGGCAGTCTGTCGTGTACGCTACCGACAGATCGTCACTTTTCACGTCGTCCGTGTCAAGTTTTCACCACAACCGGTTGCCACCCACCTCCAAAGGGGACAACTTAACGAGGAGACAACTTGACGCGGCTGAGCGAGCTAGAGGTGGCAGTCTGTCGTGTACGCTACCGACTGATCGTCACTTTTCATGTCGTCTGTGTCAGGTTGTCACCACAACCGGTTGCCACCCACCTCAAAAGGGGACAACTTGACGAGGAGACAACTTTACGCGGCCGAGCGAGCTAGAGGTGGCAGTCTGTCGTGTACGCTACCGACTGATCGTCAATTTTCATGTCGTCAGTGTCAAATTGTCACCACAACCTGTTGACACCTACCTCAAAAGGGGACAACTTGACGAGGAGACAACTTGACGCGGCCGAGCGAGCTAGAGGTGGCAGTCTGTCGTGTACGCTACTTACTGATCGTCACTTTTCACTTCGTCCGTGTCAAGTTGTCACCACAACCGGTTCCTACCTAACTCAAAAGGGGACAACTTGACGGGGAGACAACTTGACGCTGCCGAGCGAGCTAGAGGTGCAGTCTGTTGTGTACGCTACCAACTGATCGTCACTTTTCATGTCGTCTGTGTCAAGTTGTCACCACAACAGGTTGCCACCTACCTCAAAAGGGGACAACTTGACGGGGAGACAACTTGACGCGGCCGAGCGAGCTAGAGGTGGTAGTCTGTCGTGTACGCTTCCAACTGATCGTCACTTTTCATGTCGTCTGTGTCAAGTTGTCACCACAACCGGTTTCCACCCACCTCAAAAGGGGACAACTTGACGGGGAGACAACTTGACGGGGAGACAACTTGACGCGGCCGAGCTAGCTAGAGGTGGCCGTCTGTTGTTTACGCTACCGACTGATCGTCACTTTTCATGTCGTCTGTTTCAAGTGTTCACCACAACCGTTTGCCACCTACCTCAAAAAGGGGACAACTTGACGGGGAGACAACTTGACGCGGCCGAGTGAGCTTGAGGTGGCAGTCTGTCGTGTACGCTACCGACTGATCGTCACTTTTCATGTCGTCTGTGTAAAGTTGTCACCACAACCGGTTGCCACCTACCTCAAAAGGGGACAACTTGACGATGTGATTACTTGACGGGAAGACAACTTCACGCGAGCTAGAGGTGGCAGTCTGTTGTGTACACGCTAGCCACTGATCATCACTTTTTATGTCGTCTGTGTCAATTTGTCACCACAACCGGTTGCCACCTACCTCAAAAGGGGACAGCTTGACGGGGAGACATTTTGACACGGCCGAGCGAGCTAGAGGTGGCTATCTGTCGTGTACGCTACCGACTCATCGTCACTTTTCATGTCATCTGTGTCAAGTTGTCACCACAACCGGTTGCCACCTACCTTAAAAGGTGACAACTAGACGGGGAAACAACTTGACATGGCCGAGCGAGCTAGAGGTGGCAGTCTGTCGTGTACGCTACCGACTGATCGTCACTTTTCACGTCGTCTGTGTCAAGTTGTCACCAAAACCGTTTGCCACCTACCTCAAAAGGGGACAACTTGACGGGGAGACAACTTGACGGGGAGACAACTTGACGCGGCCGAGCAAGCTAGAGGTGACAGTCTGTTGTGTACGCTACCGACTGATCGTCACTTTTCACGTCGCCTTTGTCAAGATGTCACCACAACAGGTTGCCCCCTACCTCAAAAGGGGACAACTTGACAGGGAGACAACTTGACGCTGCCGAGCGAGCTAGAGGTGCAGTCTGTTGTGTACGCTACCAACTGATCGTCACTTTTCATGTCGTCTGTGTCAAGTTGTCACCACAACCGGTTGCCACCTACCTCAAAAGGGGACAACTTGACGGGGAGACAACTTGACGCGGCCGAGCGAGCTAGAGGTGGTAGTCTGTCGTGTACGCTTCCAACTGATCGTCACTTTTCATGTCGTCTGTGTCAAGTTGTCACCACAACCGGTTTCCACCCACCTCAAAAGGGGACAACTTGACGGGGAGACAACTTGACGGGGAGACAACTTGACGCGGCCGAGCTAGCTAGAGGTGGCCGTCTGTTGTTTACGCTACCGACTGATCGTCACTTTTCATGTCGTCTGTGTAAAGTTGTCACCACAACCGGTTGCCACCTACCTCAAAAGGGGACAACTTGACGATGTGATTACTTGACGGGAAGACAACTTCACGCGAGCTAGAGGTGGCAGTCTGTTGTGTACACGCTAGCCACTGATCATCACTTTTTATGTCGTCTGTGTCAATTTGTCACCACAACCGGTTGCCACCTACCTCAAAAGGGGAGAGCTTGACGGGGAGACATTTTGACACGGCCGAGCGAGCTAGAGGTGGCTATCTGTTGTGTACGCTACCGACTCATCGTCACTTTTCATGTCATCTGTGTCAAGTTGTCACCACAACCGGTTGCCACCTACCTCAAAAGGTGACAACTAGACGGGGAAACAACTTGACACGGCCGAGCGAGCTAGAGGTGGCAGTCTGTCGTGTACGCTACCGACTGATCGTCACTTTTCACGTCGTCTGTGTCAAGTTGTCACCAAAACCGTTTGCCACCTACCTCAAAAGGGGACAACTTGACGGGGAGACAACTTGACGAGGAGACAACTTGACGCGGCCGAGCGAGCTAGAGGTGACAGTCTGTTGTGTACGCTACCGACTGATCGTCACTTTTCACGTCGTCTTTGTCAAGTTGTCACCACAACCGGTTGCCACCTACCTCAAAAGGTGACAACTAGACGGGGAAACAACTTGACACGGCCGAGCGAGCTAGAGGTGGCAGTCTGTCGTGTACGCTACCGACTGATCGTCACTTTTCACGTCGTCTGAGTCAAGTTGTCACCACAACCGGTTGCCACCTACCTCGAAAGGTGACAACTAGACGGGGAAACAACTTGACACGGCCGAGCGAGCTAGAGGTGGAAGTCTGTCGTGTACGCTACCGACTGATCGTCACTTTTCACGTCGTCTGTGTCAAGTTGTCACCACAACCGGTTGCCACCTACCTCAAAAGGTGACAACTTGATGGGGAGACAACTTGACGGGGAGACAACTTGACGCGGCCGAGCGAGCTAGAGGTGGCAGTCTGTTGTGTACGCTATAGACTGATCGTCACTTTTCACGTCGTCTGTGTCAAGTTGTCACCACAACTGGTTGCCACCTACCTCAAAAGGTGACAACTTAACGGGGAGACAACTTGACGGGGAGACAACTTGACGCGGCCGAGCGAGCTAGAGGTGGTAGTCTGCCGTGTACGCTTCCAACTGATCGTCACTTTTCATGTCGTCTGTGTCAAGTTGTCACCACAACCGGTTTCCACCCACCTCAAAAGGGGACAACTTGACGGGGAAACAACTTGACGGGGAGACAACTTGACGCGGCCGAGCTAGCTAGAGGTGGCAGTCTGTTGTGTACGCTACCGACTGATCGTCACTTTTCATGTCGTCTGTTTCAAGTTGTCACCACAACCGTTTGCCACCTACCTCAAAAGGTGACAACTAGACGGGGAGACAACTTGACGGGGAGACAACTTGACGCGAGCTAGAGGTGGCAGTCTGTCGTGTACGCTACCGACTGATCGTCAATTTTCACGTCATCCGTGTCAAGTTGTCACCACAACATGTTGCCACCTACCTCAAAAGGTGAGAACTTGACGGGGAGACAACTTGATGCGGCCGAGCGAGCTAGAGGTGGCAGTCTGTCGTGTACGCTACCGACTGATCGTCACTTTTCATGTCGTCTGTGTCAAGTTGTCACCAAAACCAGTTGCCACCTACCTCAAAAGGGGACAACTTGACGGGGAGACAACTTGACGCGGCCAAGCGAGCTAGAGGTGGCAGTCTATCGTGTACGCTACCGAGTGATCGTCACATTTCATGTCGTCCGTGTCAAGTTGTCACCACAACATGTTGCCACCTACATCAAAAGGGGACAACTTGACGGGGAGACAACTTGACGCGGACGAGGAGAGCTAGAGGTGGCATTCTGTCGTGTACGCTACCGACTGACCGTCACTTTTCACGTCGTCCGTGTCAAGATGTCACCACAACAGGTTGCCCCCTACCTCAAAAGGGGACAACTTGACGGGGAGACAACTTGAGGCGGCCGAGTGAGCTAGAGGTGGAAGTCTGTCGTGTACGCTACCGATTGATCGTCACTTTTCATGTCGTATGTGTCAAGTTTTCAACACAACCGGTTGCAACCTACCTCAAAAGGTGACAACTTGACGAGGAGACAACTTGACGGGGAGACAACTTGACGCGGCCGAGCGAGCTAGAGGTGGCAGTCTGTTGTGTACGCTATTGACTGATCGTCACTTTTCACGTCATCTGTGTCAAGTTGTCACCACAACCGGTTGCCACCTACCTCAAAAGGTGACAACTTGACGGGGAGACAACTTGACGGGGAGACAACTTGAAGGGGAGACAACTTGACGCGGCCGAGCGAGCTAGAGCTGGCAGTCTGTCGTGTACGCTACCGACTGATCGTCACTTTTCTCGTAGTCTGTGTCAAGTTGTCACCACAACACGTTTCCACCTACATTAAAAGGTGACAACTAGACGGGGAGTCAACTTTACACTGCCGAGCGAGCAAGAGGTGGCAGTCTGTCGTGTACGCTACCGACAGATCGTCACTTTTCACGTCGTCCGTGTCAAGTTTTCACCACAACCGGTTGCCACCCACCTCCAAAGGGGACAACTTAACGAGGAGACAACTTGACGCGGCTGAGCGAGCTAGAGGTGGCAGTCTGTCGTGTACGCTACCGACTGATCGTCACTTTTCATGTCGTCTGTGTCAGGTTGTCACCACAACCGGTTGCCACCCACCTCAAAAGGGGACAACTTGACGAGGAGACAACTTTACGCGGCCGAGCGAGCTAGAGGTGGCAGTCTGTCGTGTACGCTACCGACTGATCGTCAATTTTCATGTCGTCAGTGTCAAATTGTCACCACAACCTGTTGACACCTACCTCAAAAGGGGACAACTTGACGAGGAGACAACTTGACGCGGCCGAGCGAGCTAGAGGTGGCAGTCTGTCGTGTACGCTACTTACTGATCGTCACTTTTCACTTCGTCCGTGTCAAGTTGTCACCACAACCGGTTCCTACCTAACTCAAAAGGGGACAACTTGACGGGGAGACAACTTGACGCTGCCGAGCGAGCTAGAGGTGCAGTCTGTTGTGTACGCTACCAACTGATCGTCACTTTTCATGTCGTCTGTGTCAAGTTGTCACCACAACAGGTTGCCACCTACCTCAAAAGGGGACAACTTGACGGGGAGACAACTTGACGCGGCCGAGCGAGCTAGAGGTGGTAGTCTGTCGTGTACGCTTCCAACTGATCGTCACTTTTCATGTCGTCTGTGTCAAGTTGTCACCACAACCGGTTTCCACCCACCTCAAAAGGGGACAACTTGACGGGGAGACAACTTGACGGGGAGACAACTTGACGCGGCCGAGCTAGCTAGAGGTGGCCGTCTGTTGTTTACGCTACCGACTGATCGTCACTTTTCATGTCGTCTGTTTCAAGTGTTCACCACAACCGTTTGCCACCTACCTCAAAAAGGGGACAACTTGACGGGGAGACAACTTGACGCGGCCGAGTGAGCTTGAGGTGGCAGTCTGTCGTGTACGCTACCGACTGATCGTCACTTTTCATGTCGTCTGTGTAAAGTTGTCACCACAACCGGTTGCCACCTACCTCAAAAGGGGACAACTTGACGATGTGATTACTTGACGGGAAGACAACTTCACGCGAGCTAGAGGTGGCAGTCTGTTGTGTACACGCTAGCCACTGATCATCACTTTTTATGTCGTCTGTGTCAATTTGTCACCACAACCGGTTGCCACCTACCTCAAAAGGGGACAGCTTGACGGGGAGACATTTTGACACGGCCGAGCGAGCTAGAGGTGGCTATCTGTCGTGTACGCTACCGACTCATCGTCACTTTTCATGTCATCTGTGTCAAGTTGTCACCACAACCGGTTGCCACCTACCTTAAAAGGTGACAACTAGACGGGGAAACAACTTGACATGGCCGAGCGAGCTAGAGGTGGCAGTCTGTCGTGTACGCTACCGACTGATCGTCACTTTTCACGTCGTCTGTGTCAAGTTGTCACCAAAACCGTTTGCCACCTACCTCAAAAGGGGACAACTTGACGGGGAGACAACTTGACGGGGAGACAACTTGACGCGGCCGAGCAAGCTAGAGGTGACAGTCTGTTGTGTACGCTACCGACTGATCGTCACTTTTCACGTCGCCTTTGTCAAGTTGTCACCACAACCGGTTGCCACCTACCTCAAAAGGTGACAACTAGACGGGGAAACAACTTGACACGGCCGAGCGAGCTAGAGGTGGAAGTTTGTCGTGTACGCTACCGACTGATCGTCACTTTTCACGTCGTCTGTGTCAAGTTGTCACCACAACTGGTTGCCACCTACCTCAAAAGGTGACAACTTAACGGGGAGACAACTTGACGGGGAGACAACTTGACGCGGCCGAGCGAGCTAGAGGTGGTAGTCTGTCGTGTACGCTTCCAACTGATCGTCACTTTTCATGTAGTCTGTGTCAAGTTGTCACCACAACCGGTTTCCACCCACCTCAAAAGGGGACAACTTGACGGGGAAACAACTTGACGGGGAGACAACTTGACGCGGCCGAGCTAGCTAGAGGTGGCAGTCTGTTGTGTACGCTACCGACTGATCGTCACTTTTCATGTCGTCTGTGTCAAGTTGTAACCACAACCGGTTGCCACCTACCTCAAAAGGGGACAGCTTGACGGGGAGACATCTTGACACGGCCGAGCGAGCTAGAGGTGGCTGTCTGTCGTGTACGCTACCAACTCATCGTCACTTTTCATGTCGTCTGTTTCAAGTTGTCACCACAACCGTTTGCCACCTACCTCAAAAGGGGACAACTTGACGGGGAGACAACTTGACGCGGCCGAGTGAGCTTGAGGTGGCAGTCTGTCGTGTACGCTACCGACTGATCGTCACTTTTCATGTCGTCTGTGTAAAGTTGTGACCACAACCGGTTGCCACCTACCTCAAAAGGGGACAACTTGACGATGGGATTACTTGACGGGAAGACAACTTGACGCGAGCTAGAGGTGGCAGTCTGTTGTGTACGCTAACCACTGATCATCACTTTTCATGTCGTCTGTGTCAAGTTGTAACCACAACCGGTTGCCACCTACCTCAAAAGGGGACAGCTTGACGGGGAGACATCTTGACACGGCCGAGCGAGCTAGAGGTGGCTGTCTGTCGTGTACGCTACCAACTCATCGTCACTTTTCATGTCGTCTGTGTCAAGTTGTCACCACAACCGGTTGCCACCTACCTCAAAAGGTGACAACTAGACGGGGAAACAACTTGACACGGCCGAGCGCGCTAGAGGTGGCAGTCTGTCGTGTACGCTACCGACTGATCGTCACTTTTCACGTCGTCTGTGTCAAGTTGTCACCAAAACCGGTTGCCACCTACCTCAAAAGGGGACAACTTGACGGGGAGACAACTTGACGCGGCCGAGCGAGCTAGAGGTGACAGTCTGTTGTGTACGCTACCGACTGATCGTCACTTTTCACGTCGTCTTTGTCAAGTTGTCACCACAACCGGTTGCCACCTACCTCAAAAGGTGACAACTAGACGGGGAAACAACTTGACACGGCCGAGCGAGCTAGAGGTGGCAGTCTGTCGTTTACGCTACCGACTGATCGGCACTTTTCATGTCGTCTGTGTTAAGTTTTTACCACAACCGGTTGCCACCTACCTCAAAAGGTGACAACTTGACGGGGAGACAACATGACGCGGCCGAGCAAGCTAGAGGTGGAAGTCTGTTGTGTACGCTATTGACTGATCGTCACTTTTCACGTCGTCTGTGTCAAGTTGTCACCACAACCGGTTGCCACCTACCTCAAAAGGTGACAACTTGACGGGGAAACAACTTGACGGGGAGACAACTTGAAGGGGAGACAACTTGACGCGGCCGAGCGAGCTAGAGCTGGCAGTCTGTCGTGTACGCTACCGACTGATCGTCACTTTTCTCGTCGTCTGTGTCAAGTTGTCACCACAACAGGTTGCCACCCACCTCAAAAAGGGACAACTTGACGAGGAGACAACTTGACGCGGCCGAGCGAGCTAGAGGTGGCAGTCTGTCGTGTACGCTACCGACTGATCGTCAATTTTCATGTCGTCAGTGTCAAGTTGTCACCACAACCGGTTGCCACCCACCTCAAAAAGGGACAACTTAACGAGGAGACAACTTGACGTGGCTGAGTGAGCTAGAGGTGGCAGTCTGTCGTGTACGCTACCGACTGATCGTCACTTTTCATGTCGTCTGTGTCAGGTTGTCACCACATCCGGTTGCCACCCACCTCAAAAGGGGACAACTTGACGAGGAGACAACTTGACGCGGCCGAGCGAGCTAGAGGTGGCAGTCTGTCGTGTACGCTACCGACTGATCGTCAATTTTCATGTCGTCAGTGTCAAGTTGTCCCCACAACCTGTTGACACCTACCTCAAAAGGGGACAACTTGACGAGGAGCCATCTTGACGTGGCCGAGCGAGCTAGAGGTGGCAGTCTGTCGTGTACGCTACTTACTGATCGTCACTTTTCACTTCGTCCGTGTCAAGTTGTCACCACAACCGGTTCCCATCTAACTCAAAAGGGGACAACTTGACGGGGAGACAACTTGACGCTGCCGAGCGAGCTAGAGGTGCAGTCTGTTGTGTACGCTACCAACTGATCGTCACTTTTCATGTCGTCTGTGTCAAGTTGTCACCACAAAAAGGTTGCCACCTACCTCAAAAGGGGACAACTTGACGGGGAGACAACTTGACGCGGCCGAGCGTGCTAGAGGTGGTAGTCTGTCGTGTACGCTTCCAACTGATCGTTACTTTTCATGTCGTCTGTGTCAAGTTGTCACCACAACCGGTTTCCACCCACCTCAAAAGGGGACAACTTGACGGGGAGACAACTTGACGCGGCCGAGCTAGCTAGAGGTGGCAGTCTGTTGTGTACGCTACCGACTGATCGTCACTTTTCATGTCGTCTGTTTCAAGTTGTCACCACAACAGGTTTCCACCTACCTCAAAAGGTAACAACTAGACGGGGAGACAACTTGAAACTGCCGAGCGAGCAAGAGGTGGCAGTCTGTCGTGTACGCTACCGACTGATCGTCACTTTTCACGTCGTCCGTGTCAAGTTGTCACCACAACCGGTTGCCACCCACCTCAAAAGGGGACAACTTAACGAGGAGACAACTTGACGTGGCCGAGAGAGCTAGAGGTGGCAGTCTGTCGTGTACGCTACCGACTGATCGTCACTTTTCACTTCGTCCGTGTCAAGTTGTCACCACAACCGGTTCCCACCTAACTCAAAAGTGGACAACTTGACGGGGAGACAACTTGACGCTGCCGAGCGAGCTAGAGGTGCAGTCTGTTGTGTACGCTACCAACTGATCGTCACTTTTTATGTCGTCTGTGTCAAGTTGTCACCACAACAGGTTGCCACCTACCTCAAAAGGGGACAACTTGACGGGGAGACAATTTGACGCGGCCGAGCGAGCTAGAGGTGGTAGTCTGTCGTGTACGCTTCCAACTGATCGTCACTTTTCATGTCGTCTGTGTCAAGTTGTCACCACAACCGGTTTCCACCCATCTCAAAAGGGGACAACTTGACGGGGAGACAACTTGACGGGGATACAACTTGACGCGGCCGAGCTAGCTAGAGGTGGCAGTCTGTTGTGTACGCTACCGACTGATCGTCACTTTTCATGTCGTCTGTTTCAAGTTGTCACCACAACCGTTTGCCACCTTCCTCAAAAGGGGACAACTTGACGATGGGATTACTTGACGGGAAGACAACTTGACGCGAGCTAGAGGTGGCAGTCTGTTGTGTACGCTACCCACTGATCATCACTTTTCATGTCGTCTGTGTAAAGTTGTGACCACAACCGGTTGCCACCTACCTCAAAAGGGGACAGCTTGACGGGGAGACTTCTTGACACGCCCGAGCGAGCTAGAGGTGGCTGTCTGTCGTGTACGCTACCGACTCATCGTCACTTTTCATGTCATCTGTGTCAAGTTGTCACCACAACCGGTTGCCACCTACCTCAAAAGGTGACAACTAGACGGGGAAACAGCTTGACACGGCCGAGCGAGCTAGAGGTGGCAGTCTGTCGTGTACGCTACCGACTGATCGTCACTTTTCACGTCGTCTGTGTCAAGTTGTCACCAAAACCGGTTGCCACCTACCTCAAAAGGGGACAACTTGACGGGGAGACAACTTGACGCGGCCGAGCGAGCTAGAGGTGACAGTCTGTTTTGTACGCTACCGACAGATCGTCACTTTTCACGTCGTCTTTGTCAAGTTGTCACCACAACCGGTTGCCACCTACCTCAAAAGGTGACAACTAGACGGGGAAACAACTTGACACGGCCGAGCGAGCTAGAGGTGGCAGTCTGTCGTGTACGCTACCGACTGATCGTCACTTTTCACGTCGTCTGTGTCAAGTTGTCACCACAACCGGTTGCCACCTACCTCAAAAGGTGACAACTTGACGGGGAGACAACTTGACGCGGCCGAGCGAGCTAGAGGTGGCAGTCTGTTGTGTACGCTATTGACTGATCGTCACTTTTCACGTCGTCTGTGTCAAGTTGTCTCCACAACCGGTATCCACCTACCTCAAAAGGTGACAACTTGACGGGGAGACAACTTGACGGGGAGACAACTTGACGGGGAGACAACTTGACGGGGAGACAACTTGACGCGGCCGAGCGAGCTAGAGCTGGCAGTCTGTCGTGTACGCTACCGACTGATCGTCACTTTTCTCGTCGTCCTTGTCAAGTTGTCACCACAACAGGTTTCCACCTACCTCAAAAGGTGACAACTAGACGGGGAGACAACTTGACACGGCCGAGCGAGCAAGAGGTGGCAGTCTGTCGTGTACGCTACCGACTGATCGTCACTTTTCACGTCGTCCGTGTCAAGTTGTCACCACAACAAGTTGCCACCTACCTCAAAAGGGGACAACTTGACGGGGTGATAACTAGACACGGCTCCCCTCGAGCACCCGCGAGCCTAGTGTGGACGCGCCTTTATATCATCAGTCAACCAGACAGTCAGTTAGCGTTGAATAAATAAAATAAATCCTCCTCCATTATTATTCTTTGGTTATATGAGATGTCACTAGTTTATGTTCCAGTGGCTAGATCGCGGCATGTTTGATGCATGAGAGTATAATGTATTAAAGGACTGTCAGTTGTATAATGTATGCAGGATAACGTAGAAGACGGATGACGTGGACTTTATCTATCATAACGGCATGTTTGTTACTCAGACTGCGGTTTATAAAACAACGCCTGTCATAAGAATTTACACGGACTTATCATTGTTGTAGTTTTGGGAACTTTTTTAACAGAAGACTAAAAGGTGTACTTCATGTTCAATTAAATTATATTTTGTTTTGATGCTGAGAACGTTAAAATAATAGCGATAATAATAACCCATAAAAAAGTTAAATATACTCTTGATAGTTTTTAATTGCCCATATAAAACTAATAATGGTTTTTATTCATATATATATATATATTTATTTAAATAGTTTGTCAAACGTATTATAAAATTAAATAAAACGAATGTTTAATCCACTGCTTCTTGTTCCGACAAGTCAAATCAAAGCTGAGGTTATTTCCCATTGAAGAATGTGAAATGTGGAGTATCTCAGATGGACAATTGTAAATCCCTTGTCAGTTTGTCTCCAGCCTCTGGGGGGTTTTAGGTGTATGCTATTGACAATATGTACTATTTCGTTTTATTTTAAAAACATTATATGCAATATTTGTTAAACCCCAACTATTAACAACCAATCGAGTTAGTAGAAAGTTCAAAAGTTCATTGGGTTTTAGAGATAAAATATTTTCTAACTCTATGCAAAAACTATCTGTAGCTTTATTATAGCTACTGCAAAGAGCAAATAGCGAGCGACTGACAAAATGATCAGCAGAGAATCACATTGTTATAATACTAGTAATACACAAACTCTTTATAATTCATTCATCACATAAATAGTATCGAACTGCAAGACCTTATTTTTATGATTTTTATACAAACATGTTTTAACTCATGACAAACCTAATTGGTGTTGGTTCATATTTCTCAATTGTGTACGGTGTAATCATAGGTGAGAACTGACGGTAACTCTTTCTCATACAATACATTAGCCTCCTGAAAAACAAAAAAGTTACATACACATTTAATTTGCAGTGAAACTTGTTTTAAGATAGCAAATGAACTGTCATAAACTGAAAATTTTTCTACGTTTACGTATAAATAACAGAATAGAAGGCAGCCTCATATATTCTAATGCAGTCATGCAGGTAATGTAGTTATGGGCTAGCACTTAACATTACTTTACTTTAAGTATAAAATATATGTATATACATAAATACGGTGGATCATAAATTATTATGATGCATAAATCATGTCTATTCCACATGCAGCTGAGATAAGCCAGCGTCAGTCTGCGGTGAGATCAGTTGACGTCTGCTGTCACATCAGCGCTGCATCAGACGCTGTGCTGGAGTTGTGAATCCGTAAACACGTCGTTTTATGATACAGTATAATTATCTATTTAAAAATTTATAAATTCATTATATCCAATACACAGGTTTGATCACTTTTATTACTATGTAGGTTTTTTGTAACTGAATAGTTTTCTTTACGGGAAAATAAGATTTACTTATTAATATAATATACCTAATATTTCTTTATTGAAGAAAAAAATAAAATATAATTTTTCAGAAAAAATTTATAGAACGTTTGTTTTAAACCTAAAAACATAAGGCCAATTCGAAGCTTGTTATAACATTTTTAAATACTGTAATATTTGGTAATTTGTTATTCCAATAAACACAAAATACATGATATAAGTATTTAGTTTGTAAACATAATGCATTATTTGGAATAATTATTCATGACACAATACTGCTGTCTATTGCGTTTTTGGTTCATGTGTTTTTTTTATTTTAGTAACAAGTACATCTGATTCGTTTAATGTCATCAAGCAACAATATCATTATAATCATGTTTTACTAAAGAAATATATTTTCTCATGAGTATTATACAACATAAAAAATATGATTGTTATTTAAATTTGAACGTAGAGTGATGAAGTATTTTTCTCTACTTGGTTAAATATAAGACCATAATGGAATTTTGTATATTTAACATTTTATAAATAGAAACAGTTATTTTCAAGCTGCAACATAACAAATCAGCTGTCATTTGACCGGATTTATATTTATATTAATCTATATATTTGTTTGTATTAAGTGGATTAAATATCTAAAAAATGTTTTGTGGTGACAAATATTAAGATGTATAATTTATAAGAAACTTAGTAGCATGTATTAAAAGTGAGGCAGGGCTTGAGTTTGTGTTTATAATGAAGCCCTGTTATAGGAAGGTCTGTTTGTATTCACACAATCGGGACACGAGTTCTGAGAGGCGGTTACAGTCCTTTCATAGAATTTAATTTGATCAAGCCTATTATGAAAACAGAATATTCCAGGTTAACTAAAATGTGTTATTATAAAAACATTATTGTTAACTCAGAATATAGTAGTAATTATTTTTTAAGCAGCATATGTTTATATAAATTATAAACATAACAATATTATTATTATTTAAATTACTCTAGGAATAATTTATTAAGTTACCCCTTATCCAAAAATATATGAATAAGTAAAAATTATAAATTATTAAAATTATATAAACAGAACGTATCTAAATAAAAATGATATCTCGATTATTTATGAAGGTAAATTGATTAAACTTGGTAAGTGACTTCACGTAGAACTGGTACATTGATATTTGCAAAAAAAATTGATTTTTTTTCGATTATCCCCGTATCAGCAAACCTGTACACTCAGCCCTAATGTTATTCTTATGGAGAATAAGTAAAGTTGTATTTCTCCCTTAATTATGAACATAATTTAATAAAACTTAGTATGTAGCTTCACTTTGTTGATTTATAATGATAATTGAACAAAAACATATTTCTTCTCTTTCTTCTTGCAGTGAATCTGCGTACTCAGCCCTAATGTTATTCTTATGGTGAATGAATAAAATGATGTGGATGACTTATTTATATATGTATTTTTATGAATCTTGGTAAGTGGCTTTATGTGGTAGTGAGAAACAAATGAATGCATTGTAATTTCGCTGAGTACCCAGGTTTGCTGTGACAGGGGTATTTTTCCTATTTTATCGACCTGGATACCTTTTAAATAGATTATTTTATGAGTAAAATACTCACGAAAAATGCCTTACGATGTCAAATTATTACGATTGCCACTAAGAAGCAATTTGACATCGTAAGGCATTTTTCGTAAGTATTTTACTCATAAATTAACAATATTATGTATAACAACACAACATACTTTAAACATTTTAAAGCAAGTATAATGTTAAAATAAAATATTCTCTTCTCTCTTACTTAAATATTATTTATGTACGGTTGTCACCATAGTTGGTTATTATGTTTAATTTACATTTTTCATAAACGTCAATGAAAATAATTTGTAGGGTTTGCAGGTAAAAAAAAACTACAAAAAAATAGAGAACTAGACAATGCAACTAGACATTGCATCATATCAAGCATAAGGAGGATTCATCATGCAATGCTCATCAAACCGTGTGATTTAATAAAAACTTGTTGTTTACAAAGACATAAGCGTATGAACTATGTAGCAGGTCAACAGGTAGATAGGTGGACATTTTGTATTTTGTTGCTGAAGTTACTCCAATATAATGATTCTATACTCGCTTAACCTTTTTTAAACTGAAATTGTCAGTTTTACAGGAAAAATACCATAAAAATGGCTTGTTATCATTTCAGCGTCAACTGAATAACGCGACAAGAACAACATAAAGTTACGTGAAAAGTTTGATACGAGTGACTGAGTTTATTGTGCAAACTCTTGTCTGGTATATCAGTAATACCTTTTGTGAATAGTTAATTGTAAAATAACTAACATTGACTCTCCCCTTATTCCCCTTATTCTGGTTTATACAGATAGGGTCGTTTTACCATTTCACTTTGTAAAAGGTATACTTTAATGCAAATAAAAATATAATAAATTAAGTTTATTAAAACATCACAATTTAAATTGTTTAGAGGTTTAATATTGAAATGCAGTAGCTATTTTAATTTATAAATGTTTAATGATATACATTACATTGTGTAGAAAGTACACTTGATTTATTTATTTATATTTCTCTAAAGCCATATTATACCCCAAGAAAAATATATTATTTAATCTTATATAGTACTATTTTCCATCTATATTTCGCTGAATTTTACTCATATTGCTGTACTAGCTCTGCATTATTTTACTATTTAAGTGTACAAGCAGTAGTACTAAAAGCAGTTACAAAACCATACCGAACGTCGGGGCCAAGTATTGGTCCAATATTTTCTCTCCATTGTAGCAGCAGCACTCGATTGTTTGATTGCTCAGCTGGGACTTCCAGAGATGTATCCTACACCTGTTCCATCTGACTGAGATGTATTTTCGTGTTTTAAACTGCTTACAAAGAAAATGAAAGCGTATATTTTAAAGTCAACAATGTTTTAATATATATTAAACAACTATAAACAACTGTAAACCCTATAATAAACAACTGATATTAGGAATTTGATGGCTACTTTATCTTTTTTGTATTTTACTACCTTTTTAATAATATTTTGCAATATGTACCTAATTTAGTTATTAATGCATTGTTACCATAAGCGAATTTGCTAGTGTTCTTCTATATGGTATAAATTTTTAAATTAATAAATTATATATATTTAATTGAGTGTTGTTAGTAAGAAGGAATAGTTTGCAAGAACAGAGGTAGTACGTAGTAGTAGTTTTTGAAAGTTCTATTTGAAAATGTATTTTGATGTAGGCCTTTAAAAACGTGTTATGAAGTAAATAAATTCTATATCAATATTCAACATTAATTATGAATAATATAATAAAATCATAAATACAATTTTGAAATATATGTTTAATTTTTACGATTATTATTTTATATACAAAACCCCATACACGCAAAAATCTTAAATATGTTAACATTTTAATTAACCTAAAACATCCACCATAAGGACTTGACATTAAACACCCATCGTGTCTAATATGGAAACAACTTTAAATCACTTAGTAGTAGTGTTCGAAATGTAGATAAATAATCTAATTTAAAAGCGTATTTCTAGAGGATAAGTTAATAATGATTTTTAACATTTACACTCGCAACAAAGTCATCAGCAAAGTGTCCTAACATTAATACGCTCTTGATTGACTATTTAAATTCATTAGAACATAGGATATAATTACTTTGTTAAACATCTATTATTTTCAACATTCTTAATTTATCACAACATTATAAAATACATAAAACATTATAAAGTAGTGAACAAAAGTATGATGCTAGTTATTAAAATGTAAAAATTATGTTTATATTTTCAGTAACCCATAAAAATACGTTAAAAACTTACTAAATTTATAAGACCGAATTTAACTAATTATTTTTGTTAATTTCTCGTTACTAGGTTTTGAATATTCCATTTGTAAAATGCCTTATAGATTTAGGTTAATTGTACTGGCAAATTAAGTTATGATACATATTTTAATGTTCAAATTAAATATTAGTTGTATAGCAAAAGTTATTTTACAATTAATTTAGCATGATTTATCCCAAAAAATAAATTATTTATGGAAATAATGAATTATATGTCAGTTAAAAAATCTCATATTGTATGGATACAAATTATTAATTTATTAAAAGTATTATTCAATCATACGACAATGTTATTTGAACAAACTCAATTGCATTATCTAAGATAATGTTGTTGAGGGACTTGTTAGAGTTGGTAGAGATGAATGCACCGTAGTAAGGGCATGTGTTGATAATGAAATCCTTTCGTGGGAGGGTCCAGTTGTATTAACACAGTCGGACCGCCAGCTCTGGAAGTGAGGTTCCAGTCCTTTTGCAGAATTGTACCTCTCCCAAAACATCCCATGTTTATATAGTTAAGGACGACAAAAATATATATGTTGTGACTTGTTCATAATTTTACGAAAATATGTTTCCTCTTAAGGCACAGACATGGAGTAAATTCTGCTCATCTAACATGTTTTTCAATACACAAGCGATTTATACTTTAAGCAAAGATTACCAATATTACTCTTGCAGACTAATAAAAGATACACTTGGACAAATTAAAACTGAGTATATAATTTATTTTTTCATGAATGCACAATTTCGTTACCAAAAGTTACAACCATGATGTAAGCGGTTTAATGGTAATATTTTACTATCTTGAATGTAGCGTGTTAGATTTTTTCTAAGAAAACCATGATCAATTGTATACATACGAACAATTTCCTCTATTATTTAATATTATCAGATATTCAATTTAATTTTTACATTGTGGAATAAGGCGTGGTAGTCTCATCTATTCTACTTGGTACAAAATATTGTGTTGAATAATCGTAGTAAAATTATTTTAAAAGCACCGGTAAAATCAGAATATTTTTAATTTGAACTGCCTGAAAGACCTTTCCAGTGTTTAAATCAACAAACGAAGCTGAATAGCGGCCAACTTGACAACCGCCAAATTGCTTTTCCCCTGATTACTGAATTATATTTATCCTACATTGAATCTGTGAATTAACTTCATTTTTGTTTCAAAGTTAAAATATAAATGTGACATAAATTTGGGTATATTTTACCACACAATCATTTTAATATAAATTACTATTACATTTTAACTGGTTTTTGAGGAAATCCAATAAATTTTATTTTTGGTAGGGTTGGAATATGGTTTATGCAAGTTGGTGGGTCTCCAGGTTTATCCAATAAAAAAAATCTACTCTTTCAGTCTCTAACATGGTAAATGAACATTACATTATTTCAGGTTAAGTCTACGTTTCGCTCATCTTCTTCGTTTCTGCCCACAAAAGTTGCGAAGAGTTTTATAACGACACACGTATTAAACACTAGTTTAAAAAAATTCTAATATCATGTAGAACGTAAATATACTTTTGTTGTTATAATTACTACATTGATTGGTTATAAGTATTAAATATAAACTTTAATATTTAAATACATATTTCAATACTTTGAGCAATTTACTGGTAACTAGTTCTGCTGGATGTGGTACCCCCGGTATTGTCCTCAGCTTACTGAGAGAGGTGTTGTTCAGATTTTCGAAAAATCGTCCATTGCTCAAATTATCTGGAAACTTGTTCGTTTCTTGTTGTCCACCATAAAGGTACGTTACTTCATATGACGTCAAAACGACAACATCCCTACTCACAAGATAGCGATGTATCTGCTTCTCTCAAGAATCACGAATTATTTCTTGTTCTGGTCCGGCAGAGTATTGAACCCTGTTTGGCAACAGAAGTGACATCGGTATTTTGTGTCATATACATCATCGGAGCAACCAAATAGTATGAGCCTTAGCAGATAAGGCGGAACGTGAAAGGTTTTTAAACGAGCCCAGCATTTCGACCCATCATCGTTCCGAGTTGAACATACTTCAGTTGGCTTCCTAATATTTTCACTGCGTGCTGCGCTTCTCCGATTGCATCAGTCATTGATCACCTCTTATACAGATTTTCTGATGAGGGGCCAAACGTCTGGCAGCATTTACACAGAAACAGATCAACTTCTCAAGGACATTTCCTGCCATTATGTAAACCGGCATGTAGGATGATGGCTTGTCCAGGCCACCCTTTCGCTTGTTATAAGTACAAGCCTGGAAGTTTTCCAACGATGGGAGAGCACCCTCTCAGCCAGGCAGACCTTGTGCGTTGTCAGCAGGAGATTTGGATTGAAAACGGTCTTTATATGGATGCAGTCCAGGAGCTTTGCGGACTTTAAGGACAGAACTCCCGTCTTTAGCTCTTGTTTACTAAAGATTACCCCAGGGGTCGATCTTGGGGCCCCTTCTGTTCCTCTGTTACATCAGGGGTATGCCGGAGACGATTCCTGGGAGTGATGGGTCCATGTGTCTGTATGCTGATGATTCTAATGTTTTATTTTCAGGAAAATCACAAATACATATTGAAGAGTCTTCATCTGAAAGTCTTTTGTCTACTAAAAAATTTCTGGATAAAAAAAATCTGCTTATTAATGTAAACAAATCAAATTTCATATCATTTTCAACTAAACAATCTAAAGAAAAATTTGAACCTAATATTTTAATAAAGACAGATAGAATAGATCAAGTGAGCCGAACAAACTTTCTTGGTCTAATTATTGATGAAAAACTTTCTTGGAATGATCACATCAATCATGTGGTCAAAAGATTATCTTCTGGTATTTATGCACTGCGACAGATGTCTAAGATTTGCAATTTGGAAACTCTAAAGACAATCTATTATTCATTAATCCGCTGCCACATATCTTATGGTATTGCTATTTATGTAGCAACAACAACAAAAAAACTTAGATAAAATACTTATCCAACAAAAAAGAGCTATCCGTGTAATGATGAAGCTAAAAAGAATGGATTCAGTTAAAAACTTATTTTGCGAACTGGGGATATTAACAGTTTACAATTTGTATATTTATGAAACAATTATTTATGCAAAACTGCTTCAGTTGTCATCCACTTCTGGCGAATATAACACACGTTTCAAAATTAATCTACCTAGACATAATTTAGAATTTTATAGAAAAAAGACCTCTTATGCAGGACTTAAATTCCTTCTGCATCTACCAGTACCCTTAAGGCTAGAAAGCAATTTAAATAGATTTAAACGGCTATTAAATGTTATTATTTTCTTAGTTGGAAATTTTTCAGACTTAAGATTTGCAAATTGAAAATTTACTATTTTGGACATTGTAAGAACTTGTTGACATTGTTTGATTTAATTTAATTTATAAGTTTATTTTATAATCATAATTTGTGACCCTATTCAAAACATGTAATGTGTTACTTATTGAATAAAGAAGATTTGATTGATTGATTGAAAGGGTGGGACGATTATATTTGTCCGAAAATGACTTGAGGCCACAGGTCGTTAAACACAAACAACAACAACAAATGGGGACGTTCATAATATTGATAGAAGGTGGGAACTGGGTGCCGAGTTTGTAGCTTAAAACTTGGTTACCTGAACCTCATTAACTGGGGTCAACATCCTCGTTGAGATTACTCCAGCTGTCAGCCTTGCTCCTGTTGATAAACCGGCGGAGAGACCTGATAATAAAACAGGTGAAACAAGTTTCTTACATATTATACTATTTACTTGCAACCAACCAACCTAATTTGTCATCGCCAAACAAATAAGTATGACAAAAGCTGATTAATCTTAACGTATATTTAAAATTAGATATAAAATTACTACATATTGTAAATTTAATATGCATAAATTATATTTTTCCTAACAACATCACATTTTATTAAAATATATTTGTAGCAACTCTAAACTTGATCCTACTAAGCTTAAAAGACGGTTTTTACAACAGCGGTGATAAAGTAAAATGATAAATTTGATCCATTTAGAAGATTACACACTTTAAGACCTATATTATTGCATCCATCCAACGTGTTTTATCAAATAACTTATTTAATAGTACAGGTTTAAAGCAGTAACTAAAAATAATATCTTACATAGTTAAACACAAAAATAATCGTGAGGATCCAAGACAGTTAAATAAAAAAGTTATGACACCCAATTTCTACTCAAAAAATGTCCAAGAGGACACGACCTCTCCAGAATAGTATCTCGATATTATGTGAATACAAAAATATAAATTTTCAAGAGTAAGAACAAATTCTGTTCTTTTGATACAAGTCGCGAGAGTACTATAGGGAATATGTTGCTTCAGACATGTTTTATAGAGCTTCGATTTAATTTGTTAAAGGTATACAAATAGTTTTATTTTCCCAGTGGTGCCTGTCACTTAGAACACTTCTTAAAATTGCACACTATAATGAAAGTAAATAAACAGAGACGTTAAAGTAGCCTCTCTGATTTCCCTAACGGAATATCTTGCTTCAACAAAGGTCCATTAGCCATCTCATTTAAATGAGGCATAAATATCCTTGTCGTTCCAACTTTTAATTTGTTCCGAAGAAGAATATAAAAAAATTATAATATTAACCTTGAAAGTTATCATAGGTACTTTCTGTGACACTTAAATACTACTTTTTTCTTGATTTTTATGTGTGTCAATTGTGGTACGGTGATGTTACCAAAATAATTTGGTTATGTCAGAGTTATTGGAATATATATGATTTTTAGTCGTAATTAAAAATGTAAATTAATTAAATATGAGCCATTTTAAATTTAAGATTAATGTAATTTAAAGCTGAATATTTAAATACTTGAACTCAATTTACAGTAAACTCTCAGAAATCCGGATCTCACCTATCTGGACTCACGGTTATCCGGACCGATGATCTAGAATTTTTAAATGTTTATCGTTGCAAACAAAATTTAAAAACTGAACCAGATTACACAAATGCCATGTATTTTGCATCGCCAGGCGCACTAACCCAACCTCGGATGCACTAATCCAACCTCGGATGCACTAACCCAACCTCGGATGCACTAACCCAACCTCGGATGCACTAACCCAACCTCGGATGCTTCGAGTCCTCGATTGTGTTTGATACTGTTTACTCTTCCGCTGCGCTGCTCCGTCCAGGTCTTCTCCTTTATATGAATTATCACTTTCTTCTGAAAGCTCTCTCTTGTATTAGAAACGTAAACGCATATTGTCATAACGGTTCACATTAAAGTTGGAATTGATTGTGAATACCCACCTCAGGTTAATCCGGATTTTTCAAAATCCGGACAGGCCGACCACCGCAACATTCTGGATTTCTAAGAGGCTACTGGATAACGAAGCTGAGTATCATAAACAATTATTTAATATGTCTGATTATGTCTGGCCGACATTTATTTGTTAGATCAATATAATGGTATATTATAATATTTTATAATCAGCTGTTTAAAATTCCACGAAGTAGTATTATATGTCCATAGAAATTGCATGGGTGATAAAATTTAAATGTTGTTCTAAGATCTCGCACTAACGAGAATGAATTCGCAAGACATTTTTGTTTATACAATTTGGAAAAATCTTTAAATCCTGTTAAAATATAATTAAAGCACAGTGAACAAAATGTTGAATTATTTTAAATCCATCAATTATTAATTTAGTTTCGTCTCACCCATTATCCGCAGACAGATGTATTATGTAAAATATTCATTGAATCCCATTGTTTATTTATCCGTTGCGTTTGACAACAAGTTTATTTTACTAACTAATATTAATGTTTTCAGTATTTTATTTGGCAATAAATATATTTATTACTAGTTAACTAAGGCACGCAGTCCTGCGTAGTAAATATTTTAGAACGTGGTTACAATCAGCTTTAATTGTTTATAAAAATAACATTAATTTATTCCATAATTGGAAGACTTCAGTTAATGACAAAATATTCGGTAGCCACTTTATAAATAATTCAAGCAATTTTAACCATGCATTTGTATTGAGAAAATAAAATAATAAGCAGTCGTGAAAAAAATATCAGGTTACTTACTACATTTCTAATTCATGGATAAAGTATTGCCAATGGTAACTGTTTTCGAAAGTTTTACTATAAATATTTCAGCAAAGGCTTTGAATGGATTTTGATTCTAGGAAAGCTGATTAATTTATTAAAATTCAGCGAAAAAACTAAATATTTTTAATTAGGATTATTCTTAATGTTTAAACTCCGGATTCCTGAAATCGTTAAAAAATATCCGTCAGATACTAATTGACGTAAATATTGACCTGGTAGAACTATAAAACTGGGTCATATTACTATATTACCATTGGGATAGACCTTGATATATATATAAAATATATATATATATTTGTTTTATTATTAACAGTTTCAAATATGAATATACGTAGTTTATTAAAACAATTAAATAAATTAAAGCAATAAAGCAATTTGAATCTTAGATTTCTCTGCAAAATATATTACATGGTATTTTACTTGATGTTGTTTGTATAAACATAATTACTACTATTAAGTTGAAAATATCTTTGAATTAATTGCAAATGCAATCATTCATGTGAGAATTAGTTATAAAATGTTATTAGATCTGGAGTAAAATACACTTTAACTGTAAAGTTTGTCAGGCTCGGGCTCGTTAGCGGACAACAGCTGATGGTAATCTGCCGTCAGCAGAGAGGGGCAAGAAAACGACTCTTCAGCTGGAATATTTAATTTATTAAACATTTACATGGAAAGGATTAAAATAACAAAAGTTTATCCTAATCAGTGCTAAAGCTGTGTAAATATATTTAGTTTTGAGATCTTAAAGATTTCCCTAGAAAAGGTTTCCCACAACTAGTTGACGCAATAAGTGGTTTACATTAATAGGATTAGACGACGAAAGGTAAACCACTTCTTGAAATATATTTACTTAGTTATTCAATTAACTTAAAATTTACTATACAAAAACATACGAATTGTTTATCTACTTATATAAACGGTAAATCTGAGTAAGCTGTCTCTATTACTAACTAGATTATGTATTAGTAACTGTTTCTTTGTAATGGTTGGTATTGATTGGTTAACTATTAATTATTTTAAATTTTTTATTGACATATGATTGACACTGTTATTTTACTCATTCAATATAAATAAGTTCATACAGATTTTACTCAATGGTTTTACTTAAAAATAAATATTCATTATTGCAAAAGTTGTTGTCGTCTAGAAGCTGAAGGTCAAATCCAAAACAGTTAGTGCACCAAGTGGAAGACCGCTGCCCAGTCGACGGCCCCCTGACTGTTATCTGGAGCAACAAAGCGTTACTTTGAGCGTTCATCACATGCAGCTGTTTAGCTATCAGAAACAACAAACATTTTACCATACTATCGTTAGAGATAACAGTTACATAACACATTTATGTTAAAATTTACATCTAAGAAAATTAACGAATTCTTTATGGTTATTACATTTCTTTGAATTCTTCTTACTTAATTTAATAATTGAATTTTTAGATTAGTTTTAATTTTAACCCTTTATTAATCTTATCAAGAATCTGACAATGATATAAATATTAAAAGTAATCCTATATTAATTTAAATAATATAAATATGTACAAAATGGCAAAATAGTAGACCTAAACCAAATAATACTAAGCAGAATAAATTAGAATCATGAAACATGTTTTAAGAACCTTTCTTTGTGGAAAGTTAAGTAAAAAATCTATTACTATTATCAGTTCATGAATAAGGAAAGAAGGGAATCAATCCGCCGTAAAAGATGTTTAAAAATCTATTAAATATTCAAGTTCTTACAAGTTTAATAAACTGACGTTTAGAATAATACATAATACCATTATTACTTAAAATTGTTTAATTGGTATAATAATATCAAATTAAATCACGTTATCAGCTTAAGAACATAAAAATTTATTAGAGTTATACAGAGTTTATATATGAAAGAAGTTGTCGCTTACCAGTCCTAACCACCCCCTCCCTCTCACTACTATTCCTAAGGGTATTTCACTTTTAATTCTGGGGCTATATGGCCCCTCCGTTATCTTTTGCTTATTTTGGCAAGTAATTTAACATAATTAAAATACACACACACACACGCACTACACAATAGTTTATTCTTCGCGTATACAGTGGTATTAAATATATAAATCCCTAACTTTTCAAAACTACCAGAAAGTGTCAACGATCCTACTAAGGAAACGACAGCTCACTGAGAGATGGCCATTTCCAGGTCACCGAGCTTATCGGCCAATATTTCTCACATATATCGTTTCCGGTGATTTACCGGGTGAACGAGCTCTAGAGAAGATAACATTTTAAATTGCTAAATGTTAGTTACTTTGCTACAGTATTTTGTTTTTAGTGCAGTCAGCCCTTATTTAAACAGATTTAATGGTTATTTAAAATATATTGTTATTAAACAATTTTGTCGTTGTAATTACACTTTAATTGCAGGAATTTAACTAATCAGCTTAGTTAATTCTCAAACTGTTAAAGTCATTTGAATTGCCTGAACAAGTTAAAAATGCAAAAATATTTATAATTAGCCAAAATGAAACGTTAAGGGATAACAAGCTGTAGTGATTTGTTTTTCATCAATTTTAGATTACATTCATATAAACAACGAAATTGGGTTTTATTTAAATATAACAATACATATTGCTCTAACCCCCGAGACCTTTTGGGTTGCTTCCTAAAGGCCATAAGTGCTTTGCACTTTATCATGAGGATTGGAGATTGGAAAAATATAAAATGTGCAGACTGGATTTTTTTTATTAAGGCAAGCGTAAATATATTTCATAACTATTATACTGGGATTGAATGCACTAGGAGATGGTATTACGATATACTCAACGATTTGTAAATGGTTTCACAAAATTGTGTTTTCAAAAGCTATCGATAAACTAGTTTTGTCTGTTCCCATTAATTTTCTATTTCTGAATGGCATGATGTGGGTGAGGTGTATTCCATTGTTGGATATAGTATTGGGCTTCACTCACCTAATTTTTTTTGTTCTGGAACTCGTCAAACACTAAAAAACACGGACACAATACGAATACGAATAAAAAACAAAAAAAATCGTTCTAGAAGGGAATCCGACGTTTCGTGGGACCGAAATAACGTCCCGCTTCTTCAGGGATTCGTTGAATTATTTTTCCCGCACGCCTAACCACGACTGACGCACCAGCTGTTCCTGGAGGGTTGGCTAGGGTGGGGGTCCCGTTTAGATCAGATAAGCCTTATCTGATTTATCTGGTGGGGTCTTAAATTTAGACTATTCTTATTCATGTTGATTCTTGGGGACCTACTATCTTTGGCACATTAATTCCTTTTACTACCACCACATTTTTGAGTTATTGCGTTAATGTCCATTTAATAAGCCATTTAAAACAATGTAAATTGTGCACAAACACAATTATTAGAAACACAATTGTGTCCACAGTTAGTAAACTAAACTTACTGAAATTCCCTATTGCTCTCCCGACCTTTTACAAAAACTATATGATGATAATGTCATCAATCATTGAAAAGGTAGGATAAACTACAATCTATCTGCAATTTTGGATTGCGGAATCACTAAGCATGCACATTTTATTAATTCATATTTACATTTAAATTTACAAACTGAGTTGGGAAACCATATTTTCAAAGACGTATAACTGTAAAGTTATGTAGTATTTTAGAGTGCATTTTAACTTTAATTAAAAATATTGTAACATAAATTAAAGAAAGTATTCTCGTTATGTAGATGGTTTATATGTATAGGGTGCGTTAAGTGCACACGCAAGGCAAAATTACGAATATTTTTAAAAACAAAATGATACATTCTTGCTTGGGGGCCACTTTACAAGGCTTGTTATTAGACAAATTACCTTCCATCTATCACTCCCAAGAAAGTGACATTGCCGTGTTAAGGAATAAAAGGTGTGTGATGAAATAAATTAATATTTTCCTAGATTAACCTTTTATTTTAGTGGATTCAAACTAAAGAACATCTAAGTTAGTTCGGTTGTTGTATAAATTTTCAATTGTTCAATATTATAAGAACAAAATTACATATTTAAAAACGGATTGTGGTTTTAGAGTGAATAAATAGTCGAAAATAATGGGTCGCAATTGACCTGTAAATAAAAGTCTCATTCCTATATGGCAGATATAAGCATCCAAAAATGGTGTCCGAAACCTTGAAAATTTCGCCAATGCAACTTTACAATGATTGGTGGTGATTCATAGTCATTATCTGATAGAATTACGAGAATATGGGCAGATTTTAAATTTTAAGTATTTAAAACTAGCTTAAAAAATTTATTTTTGTAAAGTATCAATATCTTAAGAATGATTACATATGTCTAAAAATGAGTTACAAAATTGTATTTATGTTAAAAAGTAGTTCAAAAATATGAGGCACAACTCTACCTTTACATTTGAAAAACAAATTGTGAATACAATATGATAGATCCAGTATGGTAGTTGAAAATGTTAACATAGCCAAAAATTACTTTTCACCAATCAATAAATAAATGTTATCCAAGTTTAATATTTTAATACGTTAAAAAATTTAGGGTATAAAAACGAGCGAGATTCTCTGATTTGGCCTAATGATGACCAGTGTGACTCATTGAAATCGATAACCTTGTACCGTATTTTTTATATTTACCATCTTTTTGTAAGTACAGCATGAGAGTAAATATATTTTGTAGTGTTTTTAGACGTAGTTTAAGTTAATCTGTTTAACTGGATCAACATGCACTATTATATTTAAGAAATTATTTATTTTAGCTATATAATTAAACCTATAAACAACAATAAAAGATGAATATTTACATTACCCTAAACCCAGTTACTTTACCTTATGAGAATACGTTAAACCTTCCAGATGAGGCTTATCAGGTTTATTGCGAGCAATTATCATCCCCGGTGTTAAGTGTTGGTACTTGCACAAATGACGGCTACCACTCATGCTAACCCCTCCTGCAAGATTGTTTTATTAGTTTAAAATGTGCAATGTGTGCCTTAAACTAAAAGCTACTAAAATAAGTTACAAAATATTACAAGACTGAAAAAACCGTCATTTAAATCCTCAAAAATTCTAATTAATACACTTTTGCTGTACAATGCATAAAATTTATAATAAAGGTAGGATTTAAGATATGTTAAACTACTAATCAACGGAATTGAATGTGCTTAACTTCCTAGGTTGAAAGGCCTACAGCAAAAATGTATTTATATATTTTTTAATCATCAAACAAACGTATATTTACAAAATAAATTAAACTCAACACTGAAATTATAAATATATTAATTTAAGTCTATTGGTAATAATAAATTAAAAAATATATTATTAAAAATAGCTTGTATTTTTGTTTTAGTTGTTCATTTTCAGATGGACTTTGGGATCTGTTAATATATTCAAAAAGTTTAAATATAAAATGCAGCCACACATGAATAGTTAATATCTCTCCTTAGGCAGCTTAAGAAATCAGACAAAAATAACAGTTATCTGAATCTATTTGAGGAAATACTTAAATAGATTCCTCACGGAAGGAAACAATCAGTTCAGGGAGAAGGAACTTTTCTTGATTTGCTGTTACAGCCTGTTCGTTTACCTCTGGCACCGATCAGGCTATTACACCTTTATAGTTACCGTACTGCATTATTATGAACTTAATTAATGTTGGTTAGTATTATATATTGTGTGTAAATGTATTTCTTTATTTACATCCTATAATAAAGTGACTACCTCAATTACTATGTAGCAGTACTTATCATTAAACAGAATACATGAAGATTATTATCATAATTTTAAATTTCTACATTAGTCTTCACTACATATCTTGGAAAAAAAGGTACAGAGCTTTATAAATAGCTCAAATTAATACAGCCAGGATACAGATTAAAAAGGGATTTAAAATTTCAGATTACGTAGCCTAATGTGATTAAATGATTAGATTAACAAATTTAGATATCAAAAACCCATAGTTGTGTCATTTAAAATAAAAAATTCTCAAAAGTAAGTTATTTTGTTTTCTACATTTTAAATGTATTATTATAGCTAAAACTGATTTGTATAAATCAAAAATTATTGATCATTTATACATTTGTGATAACTTTAAGTGAACCATAGTAAATAATGATTTGTTAAATCTGCAATATACCATAAACTATGAACATTTACTAAATGAATATGCATTACAAATAAATGTTCAAAAGGTTATATAAGTAAAGGATGTGTAGGTTATGAATTTGGAAGATACTAAATTAGTTAGGATCAACTAACTAACTTAGTATCTTATTTTATCTTATTTTTATAGTCAGTATTATTTTATCAGAAACTTTTGCCAATATCACGCATCAATGTCAATACAAAGTTTCCTAATTTATTTAAGGGATAATTGTATTTTTACTAATTTAAATTTCGTTTATAACAGTTTCCGTAAAAAGGAACATTTATTACCAAGTTTTAGATTTTTATAAATTGTGGCTAAAAATACACTTCAAGGAACTAAGAAACTGATTCAATCTACTAGTGAAAACGAGAAACCTGAAAGACAAATGTTGACTTGTTAAGTACATGTTGAGTTCCACCAACCCCACAGTACACGGCTTGAGGTAACTCTGCCTTTGTAATGGTAAGCCGTCTTGTTTTAAGCTTACGAAGCAAAGATATTCTGCATTTTTATGTTATATGAGAACTGTGGAGTAAAATTGGCAAGTAGAAAAATATAAATATCTACATTACATTGGAAAATCATAGTGCCTAAGAACAGAGTATTGGTAGGGTTAAATTTTGTTAAATACCTATAAATAACTATTATATTATAGTAAAAAATAATTCAATATTTTTAAATATTTGCTACCTGGTTCAATTGACAGTTCAGTAGACTCTCAAAAATCCGGATCACACTTATCTGGACTCACGGTTATCCGGACCGATTATCTCTATACGTATTTTTAAATTTATTTGGTTGCAGATTAAAACGAAACCATGGAACTTCACGGTTTAGCACCTTCATTTTTCAATTAATTTTCGCGCATTATACAAATGTCATGTAGTTTGCATCGTCACGCGCTCTAACCCAACCTCGAATGGTCCGATCGTTGTTCGTGTTTATTATTGAATACGTTTCCTGTACGCTACTCCATTCAAGTCTTCTCCTGTTGATGACTCATCACTTTCTACTGGAACCTACTCATGTATTAGCACATAATGGTAAACGTATGTTATCATAATTGTTCACAAAGGCGGAATTGATGATTTATGCCCACCTCACGGAAATCCGGATTTTTCAAGATCCGGGCCAGTTGTACGCCACAATAGTCCAGATTTCTGAGAGTCTACTGAATAAAGAAAATTATGTAGGATTTCGTGTTACATTTCAAATCAAAATAATTGATTGCATCTATTTTTAAAATCTGCATTTGTGATTTTCTAAGTGATTTAAGGCATTAAGAAATAATTTTCATGGAATTTGTTGTGAAAATAAAACTAATAGTGAAAATATATTTCATGGAAAATATATTTGAAAAAGGAAGAAAGGCTTCAACATTGATACCGATCCTGCAGGTAACTGTTTTGTTTTGTTTGTACCTTAAATATTACATTGTAGGATGACAGGTCACTGAATTTGCATCGCATTTTCTTTTCTCATTATACATATATATATATATATATATATATATATATATATATATATATATATATATATTTGTTTTCTCTTATACATTTCTCCATCTGAATTCGCAATATGCAATTTAGTTTTCTGTCTATCGTCTAAGTCAAAATAATAATTTTCTTTTATCACGTATAAGAAGTAATAAAGTTAAGTTATTTGACCAACTTACCGTGTATTATGTTATTTTTCCAGCACATCTTACCAATCAGTTATGGGTTTTGAGACTCAAATTAAATTAAAGTAATTATTTCAAATATATGCAATATTTAGCCTCCCCTATTGGCAGTTAAGACTTACTAAACATATAATATATACACACTGATACATATACATGAACTTGTTAGAGAAAATTAAGTACTTGGAAATTTGAAGATATCTAAATGTAGACTTTTGGAAAAAAAATACATTCCATGTGTCCAAGTCTGGAGTGAGAAGTTGATAAAAATCAGGGTTCAATTAAAAAGGATAATTGCCTTCTATTTCAGCTTTGCAGAAGTAATACACCAAATTATTTACATTACATTAACAGCTTTTATTCCGGTTTGTTATCTCCTATGTTGTTGAAATAGAGGCCCTTTTCATATTAACTTTTAGAAAACGAAACTAAACGCTAATAGAATAAAAAAACTTTATAGATTTAATATGCAATCTTGGTCCTTCAATAATTTAAATATTGATCTAAGATAAAATATGGGCCTTGGGGTAACAATTTAAAGCTTTTAAAATTATAGTTATTGTTTGTAAATACAATATGTGTTGCGATAGGTGAATATAAAATAGTTTAGTCTTTGTTTTGACTAAATTTAGTTTATTTTACTAGTTCCTCTAAAACGGTATGCTGTAAGGGAGTCTTTTAGCAGCCTAGAACAATGTTACCTCACATTGTTATCGTAACGAGAAACGTAAACACAGAAGGTTCTACTTACTGAGGGTTCTGTTTTATACTATAGTTATATATAATCATTTTGTCCCTAGCTAATGGCTGTTTTAAGTAGTGATTTTAAAAGTTGTTATCTTAGCATTGGTATTGCAACAATTAAAATATTTGATTAGTTATCAGATTATTGTATTGAACATCAGATGCTGCTTTGCTTATAACAGAGATATAACTGATAAAATATTTTTAAATCAATAATATAGTTTTCTAATAAAATTTTATACTAAAATAAAGCACATGGCTGTAATACATTTTATAATTTGTTATGAAATAGACAAATATCTCTGTATGCCCTTTTTCTTGACTATGATTGTCATTTCTTAATAGCTTTTAGACATATCTAAAGCATATTACCTATAATTTCTATAAATGATAATAGAATAATTAAAGCCATTTTCTTATATATCATTACTATTTTAAACACCGGACCTTTGTTGAGGTGTCAAGCAGAAAATGGTATTAATAGGTTTTGAATATACTTTGAAAAAAATCTAACTGAAATAAACCTACGTCTTGATAATTTTTATATCTTATGAAAGATACTACAAGATTTGTAGTTAAAAGGAAGTTGTTAAACTCTTAATCGGTTCTCCCAGACCAATGTTTGCGTAAATTATGTTTTCATTACAAGCTGTTAGCACGGCAGAGTTGACTTTGAATTAGTTTTCCGCTTTGTTTACTTAAGGAAATCATTATATGCTGAAGGACTGAATTTGACTGCAGAGAAGGTACTCAAGGCACGGTGAAAAAGTGCTAAAAAACGAAAATTTTTTTACTATTTATTATTTCATACCTAGGTCAATGTAGTATATCGTATTTTTCTATTCATTCTTGGGCTAAGTGACACCTAATGGGACCAAAACGTGTCACTGTATATTCAGTGGTTTACCTCTGTGAATGTGGTTACACGCCGCCACTACGCTATACGCTACGCTATAATTATTATTATATAATAATCATTATAGAAATATAATTTAAATAAATTATACGTATATATTATTATATAATATAATATTATATAATATAATATAAATCATAAATATATAATATATAAATAATTCAAATCCAAGTTTATAGAGGTTGGTTATTTGAAGTGTTATTTAAAAGTGTACTTTTAAAGATTATTTAAAATTCTTTGTAATTAGATTATCACACCTATAACACAAATATTTTATTATAATGGTCGTATAATTTGCATAAAACAAAAACAATCGCAGTAATGCTAGGATGGAAAACCTTGTTCATTTTGTTTTATATTCCTCGTTTGGTCCCGAAAGTTAAGTAGTTTAGACCAATGTAACTAGTTTCGGATGAGGCAGACGTGATCGCAAACTAATTAGAAACAACTCTCAAGGTGTAAAACAAACTTTGTAATTATTGATTTTCTTAAACAAAAACAATTACTGCTTGTCTCAATCTCTGAAATGAAACCCCTTGATTAAATTTGTCTCATTGAATAATCTTATTATAATGTATCAAAAGTAGATTGTAAAATATTAAATAAAATTCATGTTTTGTTTATATCTTCATAATTTTACTATAAAGTTGGATTAATAAGTCAGAATAACTCTTAAATAACGATGTTTCTATTTTAAGTTATGTTTTATAGTTACAGCATTACAATAATGAAAAGTAAAAAAAATAAAAAAATATTAGTCTATTCCTGGGACTAAACGTTATTAACGAAATAAATATCCAGAATTCATCCCTATTGATATGTTTATTGACAATCGCATATGAAAAACGGGACATGACTAAAGAGAAGAAGAACCAGTTTTAATAAAGATACGTAAATCAAAACTAATGCTTCAAAATTGCCAAAGTTTGATACTTTTATCGAATCCAAACCCTTTAAGAAATGTTGTCTGAAATAATCAACTTTGATTAATTTTTATTGGTAACAATATAATTTATTCCTTTCGCTGGAAATACCTCCTTCACTGCTGAGCTTGGTGTAAAGTATAAATATAAAGATGCCTTTAAATTAAGCCTAAAATCTACAAACTCTATAAGACATTTTCGTTTGTTTTTTTAATTCTCAGATGAATTCTCTCATTTAAATTTGCCTGTAAATCATGTGGTTTATGAGGTACTAATTATAGCCCCAATTAAAATTAAACTCCTATACTTAACACACGTATTGAATTATAGGGTAAAATATTTTGAATTTTGATTTAAAAGAATGTAAAACAAACAGTGTAATTTTAAGCGTTGAAATACCTAATATTTTAATACCACCCAGGACAATATCTTCTATATAAATAAAATTAGAGTTTTTTTCTGTACATTGCTTGGAATTATGACATTTTTGCATATTTTTACGTTTTATACCATAGGAAAGCAGAAACGCATCTTATCTCAATTTCTGTCTGCCTGTCTGTCTGACTGTCTATCTGTCTGTCGGTGATGCTCAAGGACGGGTTTTTGTTCGCTTTTCACGGGAAAACGGGTGCACTGACATTGATGGAACTTTGTTTATTTTATTACATACATGCGTGAGAAGGTTTTAGGCCTCTTCAATTCGAAATACGCATTTTAGAAAAATAATGGCCGCCGCTCAAAAACGTGATTATGTGCGATTTTGGTCACGTTTTGTTCGCTTTTCACAGGGAAACGGTTGCACTGATTTTGATGAAACTTTTTTCTATGTTCTGTGTGTGCACTAGAATGATTTAGATTTATCGGATTTTTGTAAATCACCTTAGGACTCTGCCCTACGGGGTTTTAAATATCCTACGTTATTATTATTGTAAAGTATTTATTTAAATTGAACAAGATGATGACTTAATAGTTATATCTATAACTTAAAATATTGTAAACAGCTGTTTATCATTATGGAAATAAAAAACCTATAGTAATGGCAACTCTCATACTGGAAATAAAAACCTACTTGAATGGCAACTCAAACTCTTTTGTCGACAGGCGAGAGTAGGGGTATTGAGAACACTGCGAGCTCCCCCCCCCCCCGATCATAATGACGCCCCCCACGATTTTATATTTTGCCCCTCCCTCCTCGATTTTATATCTTTTTGTCCTTGAGTTTTTTTTTATTTCTAAAAGCGAATCTAAAGTGTTACGTGTACCGATTTGGAGTCGCAAACTACACTCCATTTACTACCCGACAGAGTTCCTCGACTTAGCAACAGTACCCGAACTATCTGCCAGTATATTTCGTTTACTTTGATTTAATTGTACATTAATCGTGTAAAATATCATTTTAATATTGTAAAATTATTCGGATTGTTATTTGCTTTAGTTAATCTACCATTTGTATATACAACGCGTACGAAGGACTGGTACACTGCTAGTTATTAATAAGAAGATACGGTAGTATAATACATGTTTGAAAAACTAATTCCTACACTAGGAATCAAAACGAAAAATCACTTTTAAACAGTTTGGTTAAATATATAGCACTGTAAAAGATTAAAACAATATGCGATAAAACAACGTGAAGCTAGCGAAACTGAAATGTTTTAGCTAAAGCCCATGACGGCAATACCACACTCGTGTTGTGTTGGAGCCTGTTATTGGAATTCCAATGTTACAAAATTCGCTGGGTGTTCCTGTAGATTTGTACGACTCTTCCATTTGGAAAGGTTTGATTGAAATATCAAACAATTTATATACCATGGTAAAAGATTTTGACAAATTGACAGTTATCTGAAACATGTTTAAATATAAAATACTACACATTATTTATTGAATTAATTTTTTTTACTTTTTCTTAGTTATTTTAGGCAATAGAAATATACATAGGGCATTAGACCTTCCACAGAATAATACAGACTTGACTCTTTTATTGAAAACTTTATTCTTTAATACTATCATATAAAACCCCTAGTAATAATTAATAAGGGTTTTTATTTGCCACTATTGTTAATTTGTTTTGCGTGGTTTAACGTTTGTGAAGGAATAACAATCCTTATTTTTTTAATTTGTTAAATGACAATAAAAATACACCCGTCGCAGCAAACCTGCATACTCAGCGAATTTCCAATGAATATATAACATAACACTTAACAGGATTCATAAGAAATGTATTCACAAACAAGCGATATTTAAAATATTAATTATTCTCCATAAGAATAACATTGGGGATGAGTACGCAGGTTTGCTGCAACAAGGCACGCAAAATAATGGGTTTTTATGCAAATATCAATAGAACTCATCTTAGTGAAGTCACATACCAAGTTTCATCCATATACATTCATAAATAAGCGATATATAACATTTTAAGTATTTTCCATAAGAATAACATGGGGACCAAGTACCTAGGTTTGCTGCTACAGGAACCATAGGCGAAAAATTGTTTTTTTGTGCAAACAACAATAAACCATAACCAGATCAAGCCATATACCAAATTTTGCCAGTTTATGTTCATAAATAAGCGAGATATACAATTTTTCTTTTTCTCCATAAGAATAACATTAGACAACGTACTGTGTTTAGCACTTTCAATATCTCGGTAACCAATTGACGTAGAGCAATGATCAAAATACCAAATTGTTTGTTTTTTTAAGCTAAATTCAATGGTATAAATTAAAATTTGATTTAAATTAAAATTACAAGTGAAAACCCCAAAAAACACATTTTTGGGGTACAAAACCCCCCAAAAACCCCCCTTTGGATGGTGCGATTCATCTGGTTTTCGAACTTGTTCAAATAAATGGTACTTTACACATTTGTACCAAATTTCATTAAGATCGGACCTTTTTTACGAGAGTTATCGTGCTTACGGACACACACACACATATATCTATATATATATATATATATATATATATATATATATATATATATATATACATATATAAAAATTTGAACGAATGGTGTTTTTGGCATCTGGGGACCTCAAAATGAAAAGTTATCATGGTCTCGGACTTAAGTCTTACCATGAGACCTACGGTAATAGCTTCTTCCCTATAGGGGAAATTCGCTAAAAACCAACGTATGAAGTGTATAAGGTATATTTATTTTCTATTTAAAAAACTATTTCCACCAATTTCAGATTTTTTCCATTTTTCAGTACCCACAACTGTGTATTAGCGAATTTCCCCTATAGGGAAAAAGCTATTACCGTAGGTCTCATGGTAAGACTTAAGGCCAAGACCATGATAACTTTTCGTTTTAAGGTCCCCAGATGCCAAAAACACCATTCGTTCAAATTTTTATATATATATATATATATATACATAGATATATATATATATGTGTGTCCGTAAGTACGATAACTCTCGTAAAAAAGGTCCGATCTTAATAAAATTTGGTACAAATATGTAAAGTACCATTTATTTGAACGAGTTCGAAAACCAGACAAATCGCACAATCCGAAGGGGGGTTTTGGGGGGGTTTTGTACCCCAAAAATGTTTTTTTTTGGAGTTTTCACATCTAATTATCATTTAAATCAAATTATAATTAATACCATTGAATTCAGCTTAAAAAACAAACAATTTGGTATTTTGATCATTGCTCTACGTCAATTGGTTACTGATATATTGAAAGTGCTAAACACAGTACGTTGTCCAATGTTATTCTTATGGAGAAAAGAAAAAAATTATATCTCAGTTATTTATGAACATAAACTTACGAAACTTGGTATATCGCTTCATCAGGTTGTGGTTTGTTGTTGTTTGAACAAAACACTAATTTTTCGCGTATGGTTCCCGTAGCAGCAAACCTAGGTACCCGGTCCCCATGTTATTCTTATGGAGAATAATAAAGATGTTATATATCGCTTATTTATGAATGTATATGGATGAAACTTGGTATGTGACTTCACTTAGATGAGTTCTATTGATAATTGCATAAAAAGCCATTATTTTGTGCTCCTAGTTGCAGCAAACCCGCATACTCATCCCTAATATTATTCTAATGGAGAATAATGAATATTTTGAATATCACTTATTTATGAATATATTTCTTATGAATTCTGGTAAGAGGCTTAATTTGTTAGTAAGACAAATATATTCATTGGAAATTCGCTGAGTACGCAGGTTTGCTGCGACGGGGTATTACACTTTTAACATGATATAACATAAACATGCTTTAACTGATTCAGATAATATACGTCCAGTATTCATAAAATACACATCTTTGACTCCAAGTATGTTTTAGTCTTGTGTATGTGTAATTTTATATGTAATAATAAAATGCTAACAAAATATTAAGTTTTGTATCTTGTTGAAATATTGTAAAAGGTGTTAAGAGGAGAGTATTTTAAACGTATTATAATACAAACCACGGTTTCTTATCGTCGCTGCGGGGTGACCCACATAAGCAGCAAAAACTGGCGAGCAAACACTGGCGGATGTTCATTATTTCCTCTTAGAAAACGGCACCGTAATTAACAGGAAAGGGCTGCGATGAACAAAATTAACGTTATTTAACATTGTAAACATTTATTTACATTTGTAATTGTGTATGGTACTTTTGGATTTACATAATGTTTATAGATACTCAATAAATCGTAAAGGTAATGATTTGTTTCCTTACTATTATATATTATATAATTTTTTATCGTTTGCCACATAAACTCTTTTTACAAGAACCAACTAAGAAAGCTTTACCGATTTTTAAGATCCCCAAAACATAAGTAAACAAAATAATTTGTGGTCATAATGACATAACAAATATTAAGAATGCCTTGAGGGAATCCCAAGGTAGAATAATGTGATTAGCCTTTAATATATGGAACGGTTTAGTGCAATGAATAAGTAAAATAATATTAAAATATTATAAATGCTAACAACATTTATATGATGTATATCAAGCATGTGTATTTGTTATTACTACTCACAAAATTAAAGAAGTCATAGACACGAAACTCAAATAAATAATGCTACAGACAAATTTTAGTTTATTGTTGAAAAAATGAAAGTGCCACTTTTAAACTGATATTTAGCTGTTTTATCAAAGATTCATTATTACTATATCAGTTGTTGATAACTAAGTTAACTACATGTTTCTGGTAGCAAAATCCAAAATATTAAGTACATCCTGTTTTCTAATGGAACTCAACTAAAGTAATTTTAGGCCTAACTCTTACATCTAGTGCATTACATATAAGTTGTACCGTTAGGGACAAATGTTGCTTACGTTATTTTGAACACGTTTAAGGGTCTAATAATGAACGTAAAACATTACATAACACTTTAGTATGAGTCATTTGGGAAATCATTTTTAATAAAAGAGTGTAATAAAACTGTCCTAAGCTTATATGGAATATTATAACAATATCCTCTATGGGACGTACTCATTTAGCAAAATGGGTTCGTTAAATGTATCAAAAGGTCGATAACGAAGAAGCAGATCACACTGGAGTATCACTGTTGTATATACAGGGTGATTCACGTAAGGTGTCTCGAAAAGATTGCAAACAAAGCAATATACCTAGAAAGATTAAATTAAATTACTTCCGACTAAATCGATCCCAAGGAATAACGTAAATATATGTTGAGTTTGAGACACATACAGGGTGTTCCAAAAACTGAGGGTCACTAGTTCAAATCTCGTGATTTTCAAATATAAACATATATAAAGTGATACTCCATTTTAAAGCTCTATAACAGAGAAAGGTTTTGGTGAAAATAGAACTCACTTATAATGTATGTTTTTTGTTTGTAATACTTACAAATACTATGTGGCATCTTTTATTAATTGGTCGATTTAGTTGGAAATAATGTTATTTCATCCTTCTAGATAAATTGGTTCGTCTGCAATCTGTTTGAAACACCTTATGAGAGACACCCTGTAGCCTATGACTAAAAAACAACTATCCTGGATATGCCAAACGTTTTAGACACCTAGTATTAGAGACATTTTAACATAAGGAAATGAGATTATGTTTAATTTATTTAGTAAGGGAATTTATGTATAATGCCCGTTGTGCGTAAATTACCGAACACAAAAGGACTTCATAATCAAGAGACCTATAACTTTGAATTCGACGTTCGCAGATGTCCTTTGTGAATTTACAAGTTTGAGTCACTGTTGTACTTCATTACTGATAAGTATTGCTAAAAGTTGTTTTATTTTTAATATTTTATCTATTGAAATTTATCTTTTTTTAATTTAAAAATTACTTTGTTAGTGTATTACAAGAAAATCTTTATTATTAGCCAATCTAAACATACAAATGCAGAGTTATATTAGGTAAACTTATTTTATCAATAAGTTACAGAGTATTCCTGATTAATTTATATTTACCACCGTATTTACTGAAGGGCTTTCCGGATAACTATTGGATGTGCAAACTTAAATATTGAATCTTAAGCATCTTATATTTTGTTAAAATTTATATTTATTCAATGAACACTTACATTTGTTTAATGGTTTCGTACAGGAAAATGACACAGAAAATGACACAATTTAAGTTTTCTGGTATTAAAGATTAAATATACGTAACACAAACATTTACACAAACAACCATAAACATAATATTTTTGTTACTAACAAACAAACTCTCAGCAAATCACAACTTTTCTGATATTGTATTTATTTTGTCTTTTACACTTTGATTGATTTTTGGGTAAAGATAATAAATAAATATAACCTAACTCTAAAGAATGATGTTTTGTAGAATATGTATTTATGCACGGTATCTGCTTACAATGGATTTGATCGAAAAATAGTTATTAAAGTTTACAAAGTATAAAACTAGTTTAATATTTAATAGTTTTGTTTCTCTCAGTATTTTAAATAATCTTGACAAAGAAGCTGGACCTCCAAATTAACTTGGTTTTGTTATAGCTATTTAAAAAAATAAATATATTAAATTTTAATTGACGAGGTTAACCATCGAGGAATATCACATTATAACATTAATAATTACTATCTACAAACAAAATACTGAATAATAAATCACTGTCCAGATGGTTTGTAGGTTTCCATTTATTTTTTATTTAATTTACTTTCTTCTTTCGCTAACTGTGATTGTATCAAAGTAAAATCATATGAAACATATATTTTTCATCTTACTGTGCCGAAAGTAGCTATTTTTTATACAATCAGTAAGTACTGAAAGTGATACTTTTCCATCATAGTACCGTAAAAACAGCAGGTGGCTTTTGGTTTTTTTTGTTAATCTGACACCAGCGCTAGTAGCTTACGACTACCAATAGAAGTATTGAATTCTAAATAAATGGTTATTATGAATCTTATTCCTAGATTAACGTAAACACAATCTAAACACCATTGTTGTTATTATGTTGTGAGAAATAAAATTCAGAAAACCTGATAAAAATGTCAACAAAATAAATTGTATTATTATTATAATTTACAGTTTGATGAAAAATATCGTTCATAACTCGTGTACCTAATGTGTTTTTCCGTTACTAGAACGAGAACACGATCGCGTGCCGAAAAAGAGTACCTTTGGCACTAGTAATTAAGTAAAATACATACATGTTATGTAGAGTCTCTTATTCTGTCTTTAACTTTATTCTTCACTTTCCAGATAGGAGAATAGCCAAACTATACCTAAATTTGTTAGCAGAAAACTAATCGATCATTCCTCATCGATATAAAGTATTTATATGTTTTTGGCGTTATGAAATGAAGATATAATACTGATCTTGAGGAGGTTAACTTTTATCGAACAGGATACTGTCACGTTCACATATGAAGTGCCCAAGATAGATGGTCACGTCTGAAGAGTAATTGATACTCAGTTCGTGTGTGCAATGTTGGTATGACGAGACTGTTGTCTTCAAACTGAAGAACGAAGATATAATACTGATCTTGAGGAGGTTAACTTTTATCGAACAGGATACTGTCACGTTCACATACAAAGTGCCTAGGATGGATGGTCACGTCTGAAGAGTAATTGATCCTCAGTTCGTGTGTGCAATGTCGGTATGACGAGACCGTTGCCTTCAAACTTAAGAAGGAAGATATAATACTGATCTTGAGGAGGTTAAATTTTATGGAACAGGACACTGTCACGTTCACATATGAAGTGCTCAAGATAGATGGTCACGTCTGAAGAGGAATTTATCCTCAGTTCGTGTCTGCAGTGTCGGTATGACGAGACTGTTGCCTTCAACCTGAAGAACGAAGATATAATACTGATATTGAGGAGGTTAACTTTTATCGAACAGGATACTGTCACGTTCACATATGAAGTGCCCAGGATGGATGGTCACGTCTGAAGAGTAATTGATCCTCAGTTCGTGTGTGCAATGTCGGTATGACGAGACCGTTGCCTTCAAACTTAAGAAGGAAGATATAATACTGATCTTGAGGAGGTTAAATTTTATCGAACAGGACACTGTCACGTTCACATATGAAGTGCTCAAGATAGATGGTCACGTCTGAAGAGGAATTTATCCTCAGTTCGTGTCTGCAGTGTCGGTATGACGAGACTGTTGCCTTCAACCTGAAGAACGAAGATATAATACTGATATTGAGGAGGTTAACCTTTATCGAACAGGATACTGTCACGTTCACATATGAAGTGCCCAGGATGGATGGTCACGTCTGAAGAGTAATTTATCCTCAGTTCGTGTGTGCAGTGTCGGTACGACGAGACTGTTGCCTTCAACCTGAAGAACGAAGATATAATACTGATATTGAGGATGTTAACTTTTATCGAACAGGATACTGTCACGTTCACATATGAAGTGCCCAAGATAGATGGTCACGTCTTAAGAGTAATTTATCCTCAGTTCGTGTGTGCAGTGTTGGTATGACGAGACTGTTGCCTTCAAACTGAAGAACGAAGATATAATACTGATATTGAGGAGGTTAACTTTTATCGAACAGGATACTGTCACGTTCACATATGAAGTGCCCAGGATAGATGGTCACGTCTGAAGAGTAATTTATCTTCAGTTCGTGTGTGCAGTGTCGGTATGACGAGACTGTTGCCATAAAACTGAAGAACGAAGATATAATACTGATATTGAGGAGGTTAACTTTTATCGAACGGGATACTGTCACGTTCACATATGAAGTGCCCAGGATAGATGGTCACGTGTGAAGAGTAATTGATCCTCAGTTCGTGTGTGCAGTGTCGGTATGGCGAGACTTCTGCCTTCAACGTGAAGAACGAAGATATAATACTGATATTGAGGAGGTTAACTTTTATCGAACAGGATACTATCACGTTCACATATGAAGTGCCCAGGATAGATGGTCACGTCTGAAGAGTAATTGATCCTCAGTTCGTGTGTGCAGTGTCGGTATGGCGAGACTGTTGCCTTCAACCTGAAGAACGAAGATATAATACTGATATTGAGGAGGTTAACTTTTATCAAACAGGATACTGTCACGTTCACATATGAAGTGCCCAGGATAGATGGTCATGTCTGAAGAGTAATTTATCCTCAGTTCGTGTGTGCAATGTCGGTATGACGAAACTGTTGCCTGCAATCTGAAGAACGAAGATATAATACTGATATTGAGGAGGTTAACTTTTATCGAACAGGATACTGTCACGTTCACATATGAAGTGCCCAGGATAGATGGTCACGTCTGAAGAGTAATTGATCCTCAGTTCTTGTGTGCAGTGTCGGTATGGCGAGACTGTTGCCTTCAACCTGAAGAACGAAGATATAATACTGATATTGAGGAGGTTAACTTTTATCAAACAAGAGACTGTCACGTTCACATATGAAGTGCCCAGGATAGATGGTCACGTCTGAAGAGTAATTGATCCTCAGTTCGTGTGTGTAGTGTCGGTATGACGAGACTGTTGCCTGCAAACTGAAGAACGAAAATGAGAAAATGCACAGTAAAAATCTTCACTCATCCCATATATTATAATATTTATTTCAATAAATTAACATAAAAACTAGGTTTTTATCTTGATAATTAATATATGTTATTGAACTGTAGTAAATACTTTCTGGTTCCCATTAAATGCTTTATATAAAAAAAACTTAGTATAATAAACTGGGTGTCCCGAGAGAACATGGCACAAATACAGGACTTCGTAGGAATCATCAAGAGTTTTAATCAATTTATAGACAATTTGATATAAATCTCTTAGTTTTTAGTCTGTCTGGCTATATGTGATTTTTAATCAACGCAGCAAAGTGAAGAACCACTTGATGTACTAAATTTAAACTTGGCATGTCTGTTTTAATAGTTTAGGTATTAAGTTAATTTTTTCCGTCTTTAACTGCTTCAAAGTGACCATTTAAAATGTTAAAGCTTAATATCTTTAAGACCTAAAATTAAATTAGTATATTATGTTCATATTAAATATTTAACATTTTAAGCCAATTTCTATTTAAATTACCATAATAACCATAAATTAGCCCATAAAAACTGCAGTTGCTCATCCATACATTGATTGCTAATTTAGTATCACATTTAATTTGGTGTTTCTATCTTTAACCGGTTGAAAGTGGCGGCCATTAAAATTTTGTTTAAGCTTAATATCTCGAAAACGCCAATTTTATTAGTATTTAATTAGCATATTAAACAAAATGTGAAATTTTAAGCCCTAAAAAGGATCGTAAAAAGATTACAAATGTCACTCTACCTACAGCTGAGAAATTGCAATTAGTATTATTAAAATCGTACCTACTCTATTTAAATTACCAGAGTTAAAAATATTTTACTCGTAACAACTTAAATTGCTCAGCTATAGGTTAATTGATTCTTACAACCTTTATACCACAATTGTTTTATTTTTATTTAATATCTGTTTAATACACTGATCAAATACTCAACAACATCTGTTTTCAAGATATTAAGCTTTAACAAAATTAAATATGAGCTATTTCGAAACAGTTAAAGGTAAAATTACCAAATACACACAACATTATATCTGAACTAGTAATAAAGACTTGCAAAGTTTCAAGTCGGTACCTCAAGTGATTCCTATGCTTCATCGATTAAAAATGACAAACAGGCAGACAGGCGAAAAAGGAATCGATTTAGAACAAAGTATATGGTTTGCTCCTCGTTTTTTGCTCCTTTTGATGAGTTCCACAAAACACTGGATTTTAGCCACTCTTGTGGGACTCCCTGTATATTTACAAAAGACAATCGGTTAGTATTGAGTGTTTTTAACGGTAAAAAAGTAATTATTTGTTAAATTGACATTTTCAATATTTATATTATATTCAATATTTATATTGTATTCAATAATCTAGCTGTCCCCGCAGGCTTCGCCCCACAAATAATATTAATATATAAAAACTATGACAGTTGTGTGTGGTGCATTCTGTGGTTATCCCATGGAACTAATCCGAATCAAGATAAGCTGTTTGCATTTTCATCAGCTCAATTTTAAAGTAAATGTCCATAAAAATAACACAGGATTAAAACTCTGACTCCCCGTGGGACGGAGCCCTATTGGAATTTCTTAAAACCCTTTCTTAGTGAGCACTTAAGACCCAAGAGGAAGATATTTTACAAATTTCATTACAATCCATTCTGTTGTTTTTGAGATTTCGTGGTGAGTGAGTGAGTCAGTCAGTGGTATTTGGATTTTATATATTGAGATAAGGGCACCCAATG